>PVJI01023526.1:0-23385 GCA_004026765.1 Micronycteris hirsuta
GGGGGGGAGTACTTCCAGACCATAATTTTCAAACCTGATAGGAAATCTTTTTGGACCCATGCCATCTAGCTCTGCCACCCTCTACAAGATTTTCCTGATCATTTGTTAACCTGGTTTTTCCCATATTTTAATTGAGGACTAGTTTCATTTTCTGTTTTTCTAACCCAAGCCCTGTCATTATCTGGGAAACTTTACTATCCTGTTAGTTAGAGTTTCTTGAACTCAGTTCTCATTTTAACCATCCAGTCTTATGACCATACTTTGAATTTTGGCATGATTCAGAATCATTCCATCTCCATAATCTTTACTCATTCGTCATCACCTGAGTTACTGCTTTTTTAAAGCTTTACTCTTGTCACTAGGAATTGAAACTGTTAACATGTTATTTTTTGGATAGATACTTTGTGATTGTGTCACCCTTTATTGGTTAGTTTTATTTTTGCAACTACCGCTGCCAATTGGATCTGCACATAACTAAAAACTTTTCACAAAGAAACAGTTTGATGATGCCATCAACTATATGTCTTATTTTGACTCTGACTGTCTTACCATTGTATATCTCTGGTCCTAAATTTAAGTGGTTATAAATTAATTAAACCCATTCATCTGGAGAAAAACAAAACAAAACATCTCCCACCCTGGCTACTGTGGCTCAGTTGGTCAGAGCATTGACCTATAAACTGGAAGGTTGTGGGTTTGATTCCCCATTGGGGCACATACCTAGATTGCGAGTTTGGCACCTGGTTGGGGCGCGTATGAGAGGCAACTGACCCATGTTTCCATGTGAGAAAACTCGGCCTTTTTCCCTATGTTAGATATGTTTTCCTATTCGCACTTAAAAAGTAAATTTTTAATTGAAAAGCTTTTTTTTTCTGAATATATCTGATGATGTCTCTGATCAACAAATATGAGAATGAGTCTCACATAGATTTTAGTTAAACTAAAAAGTGCTAAAACATTTCTTGAGATGATGGCAGTTACTTTCTTTTCCCGGTGTGGAATAAGGCCTCAGCAGGTGAGTTTGCTCTCATAATAGTAGAAATTAAAACAGAAGTAGCCAGCCAGCATGTATTTCCTTCCAAGATTCTCTACAACAGAAAGCATAAATCATGGTAGCTTATAATGTCAGTTGACTTGTAGTCCCTTAAATCTTCACGTGTAAGCCCCACTTACACGTGAACTGAGCGGGCTCATCCATACGGCTGACCCCAGGCCCTGGGGCATGAGATCATTGGAGGAGGTGCCTGAGCCTTTCCCACAGACCACGGAAAGTGAACTGTTGTGTTTACTGATAGCAGAAAATGATATTCTGTCCCGTGGTGGGTTCTCAGCACCAATTGTCCAGCACCGGCAGGCCTGTGCTTCGTGGTTATTGTGAATCTGTGGAAGTCGGCCTGGCATGATTGCGTGGTGCTGACAGGTTGCACTTGGCTCTGACCGTAGAGTGTGTAGTGTTTCATCAAACCTGCAACATCCAGCACCCACGTTTTCGTTAGGACTGTTCTTTATTATGTGAAAATGACAAAGCATGAGCAGCTTTTCCCTCCATATGAGGCTTCATAATCTACACGTATTTCCATTGGTATACATGAATAAATACATTTTTAAAGTATACAGTTTAGTGGGTTTTAGTGCGTGCACAGTTGTGCACCATCACCCCAATCTAATTTTAAAACATTTTTAACACCCCCTGAAAATATCTTGTACACATTAGCAATCACGCCCCATTTCCCCCAACGTCCCACCCCTGTCCCAGCCTTAATCTACTTTCTGTCTCCATAGATTTTCTTATCCTGGACATTTCATGTAAATGGAATCATACAAAAGACAAATTTCTTTCACTTAATGTTTTCAGAGTTCATCTACATTGTAGCATGTATTCATTCCTTTTTATTACCAAATAACACTGTCCCATTATATGAATATACCACATTTTATTTGTTTAGCCATCGGTTAATGGACATTTGGATTTCTTCCACTTTTTGGCCATTGTTAACAAATCTGCTGTGAACATTCATGTACAGGTTTTTGTGTGGACATATGTTTTCTTTTGTGCAGATGCCTAGGAGTGAATATATACTGGATCATATATAACTCTCTGTTTAACATTTGAGAAACTACTAAACAGTTATCCTTTTGTATTCCCACAGCATGTATGAGAGTTCCAATTTTTCCACATCCTTGAAAACACTTGGTTGTTTTTTTTTTTTTTAATTCTATTTATTTTTATAGACAGAGGGGAAGGGAGGGAGAAAGAAAGGGAGAGAAAGGTCAATGTGTGGTTACCTCTCACGTGCCCCCTACTGGGGACCTGGCCCACAGCCCAGGCATGTGCCCTGACTGGGAATCGAACCAGCGACCCTTTGGTTCACAGTCCCGCACTTAATCCACTGAGCTACACCAGCCAGGGCAAAACACTTGTTTTTTTTATGTCTCTTTTATTTTCACCATTATAGAGGGCTAAGTAAATATATTTTGTTGAAACGGAATTTATTTTTAGATTATTTTCTATTTTTAAATATTAACCTTTTTCTAGGCAGAAATTAATCAGAGAGACTTGACCTATAAATGGAAGCACACACATCAAGGCTCCTCATTTTACCAGATGTAAATGTGTCTTTTCACATCAGTGATGTTGCATACCACACCTTGGTGTGTACCGTGGAAGTGTAGGAGGTTCACAGACTCAGGCTGCAAATGTACCACAAGGTGTTCCAGCTTCTGCTTCAAGAGCACCACTCACTGTTCATGGGCAGCTCATTCCATTTGTGTAAGACTTCAGTTAACAAAGGGCATAACTTACAAACATCCAAAATCTGCCGGCATTGACTTCCTGGCTCTGTTCCCAGTTTCACACTCTGAAGCCACGGAATATAGGTCTAATCTTCTACCTGTTGGGTCCCCACTTCATTCTGTGAAGTGTTTTCATTCTTTCTCGTCTGCACTCTTTGAACCATTCTTCTCAGGTCATGCTTTCTACTCCGCTTTCCTAAGTTGGCAGCTTTCCTGGGCCTATTAAGTTTGTCATTATCCTGTTTTTAAACATGTCTTTTACACAAGCATGCTGAACTTCAGATGTGAGAGCGGGTTGACAGCAGATTTTTGTGTGGTTAGAACATTTCCATGACCTAACATATATTTCACTCCCGTTGAACTCACCAGAGCCATTAGACCTCTGTTGCCACACTCTTCAAGTTTATGTTTTGTTTATTCTCACTTCTTAAACTAGTAATACAATCATATGGTACAAAATTTAAAATGTGTAAAAGAGTATTTGATATAGTGTCCTTCCCACTTCTGTCCCCTAGGCACCAGCTTTCCTTTCCAGAATCACTCAGTGTTACTTGTTCTTGCATATTATTACAGAGATTTTTAAACTGCTTTATGAAAGTACAATGTACATAACAAAAGTAACCTATTTCAAGTGTACAGTTCAATTGTTTTTAGTAAATTTACAGAGTTCTGCAGTTATTACCACAATTCAATTTTAGAACATTTCTGTCACCCCCCAAAAAGGGGTGCAATCAATCCACATTACAGCCCCAGACAATTTCAAACCCATCTGAACATTTCATATAAATACAATTATATAATATGTAGTCTTTTTCAATCTTTTGAAAAGGCTGCTTTTGCTTAGCATGTTTTCAAGGTTCAATCATGATGTGGTATCTATCAGTAGTTCCATTTTTTTAAGATGTTAATTTTTAGAGAGGGGGGAAAGAAGGGAGAAAGAGAGAACGAAAAAGAGAAACATCAATGTGAGAGAAAAACATTGATTAGCTGCCTCTTGTACATGTCGTGACCAAGGACAAAACGTACAACCCAGGCATGTGCCCTGATGGGGAGTCAAACCAGCAACCTTCCATTTGGCGAGACAGTGCCCCACCCACTGAGCCACACTGCTCAGGCCAGTGGTTCCTTTTCACTGGTGATCAGTATTCCATTGTATGGGTGTGCCACATCTTGTTTATCCAGTTTCCAGTTACTAGACAATTGGATTGTTTAATTTTGGGGATAATAATATGCTATGAACATTTATGTAAACATTTTTGTGTGAACATATTTTTATTTATTTTGGGTGTATACCTACAAGTGGAACCGCTGGGTAATATGTTAAGCTTAAGTTTAATGTTTAAGAAAATACCAAAGTGTTTTCCAAAGTGGCTGTACCAGCAATATGTGAAGATCCCAGTTTCTCTGCTTCCTTGTCAACTCCTAGTATTGTCTATCTTTTTTATTATAGCTATCCTAATAGGTGTGAAATGATCTCATTGTGATTTCAATTTGCATTTTCCTAATGACCAATAATGTTAAACATCTTTTCATATGCTTATTGGCCACTCATATCTCTGTAGTGAAATGTTTATTCAGTGCTTTACCCACCTTTAAATTATATATATGAAATAGCTCATTATTTATTTAGATCTTTAATTTCTCCCATCAGTGGTTTCAGAGTGCAAAGCTTGCACTTCTGTTAAATTTATTCCTAAATATTTTATTCTCTTTGATGACATTATGACTGAAATTTTTTCTATAATTTTGTTTCAGATTGCTCATTACCGGAATATAGAAACACAATTGATTTTTTATCTTAATTGATCTTACATTCTGCAGTCTGACTAAATTTATTTTAGTTGTAGTGCCTCTTATGGGTTCCTTCATATTTTCTACAAATATGGACATGCCATCTGCAAATAAAAACAGCATTAACTCTCGCTTTCCAATCTGGGTTTTCTTTCACAGGTAATTTATACGTTAAAAAGCAAATACCTGCATATGTTTCATACCCTTTCTCACAAAAATGGCAGCATTTGCTTTTTTGTACTTATAATCTATCTGAAAAATCCATCTATTTCAGTACTTAAAGTGCTTTTTTTTTTCTTTTTCTTTTATAACTGCAGAGAAGGTGTAGTATATTGCTTGGTCGGTCACCTCGTCCTCACCACACTTTCTGTACTTGTACATTTTGGTTTTTTTGTAACAATAATAATCTCATTGCTTTATATTAGTTTTTTACTGTTTATGATCTAGATCATTTGTTCTAACACTTCTATATTTTCAGAAATGTAGGTGTTCCCTTTCTGTATGGGGAAGACTGGCATAGAGACGTTATGGCTTATTCAAGTAGAAACAGCTAGTAGAGGGAAGATGTGAGGCTGGCTTAGATCTTGGACTCCAGACCCAGAGCTTTTTGTACTGCATCCAAGTGTCTGCCATTCCTCCTGCCTAATGTATGGGGCTTTACAATGATCCCTTGTTTGATTTGGCCTGTTTGATTCCCGTTATTATTTCAGATTGCGGCAGCCATGTAGGCCCTCCCAGATGTGCATTGTAGGGAAAATCTTCTTTCCACATCTCTAAGACATTGATATATAAAAGTGTTAAGAAGGAATAGCCAGAGCAAACTAAGTGACTGGCACACAGTAAGTACTTAGTGAATATTTGTTGTTAAATGCAAGATGTGTAAAGGCTTCTCACTGTGTTGACACTAATATTTGAGAGTGTTTCAACAAATTATGTTTCTACCAACTTATACTATCATTCAACCCAAATAAGTCCATCTTGCCCTCAAAGATGGCATGAGAAGTTTACCATTTTATTTCAATTGCCAGTTAGTGGCCATGTCTCCGAGGGGAAAACAAGGCTCGCTGAGTGAGCCCTACATGAAATGCGCTAATCTTGTCTTGGGCCTGCAGATGCTTCAAGTTACCAGGTTAGTGACCCATTCTAAAATCTCCGGTCATTAGTGTTAAACCCACCAGCCTACAATGCTTATCTTTTTTAAAATTAAAACACTTCGTGTCACCAGACATCTAACATAGCTCCTCTCCTCCAGGACTCTGTTGCTAAGGTTCCTGAATCCCTGGAATATAGTCTGTCTGGTTCAGGGGAGCAAATACCTTCAGTTTCCTTTCTGACTTGGGTTTCAGTGTATACCTCTACCAAAATTGCTGAAGGAGGCAGGCACCCGGCATCTGTTCAAAGTACAGTGTCCACGTCCCTCCCTAAAGGACTGCAGCTCATTTTTCTGGGTCAGGGTTCCTCCCCCAGAGGATTGCTATGACATGCAAGTTTAAGAAATACTATTTTATACTGTATTTGTTCAACTATATTTTGATAATTTTTGTTTTGTCACCCACTAAATTCCACCATCAACTTAAATCCATGAACTTTCTGAACCTTGCACTGAATATAACTAAAAAGGTCGTTTTTTGGCTCATTCGTGCTTTTTGCAGTTCTGATTCAGGACTTCTCTGGGGGCCTTTCAGCTCTTTGGCATTTATCCGTGTGTAGGTATCTGAGTCCGATCTTATTAGAAAGCGCTCTGCAGCTCTTCATCTCTTTAATTATCCCCGGCCTCCTTTCTCTCACCAAAGTGTATGCAGGTGTCAAGTCAGAATTTCATTCTGAAAACCAACCAGACTAATTTTTGGCTCGCATCTTCTTTAGAACTTTTCAAGTCCTAGGAATACAATTTATTTATTTATTTATTTATTTATTTATTTATTTATTTATTTTTGTCTTACCATCAGGAAAGAGCTCAGGCCCTTATTCAACTTCAGTGACATCCTCCTCCCTATCATAAATTATGTGGTAGCATGTTGACATTGTCACAAGCTTCCTGGCAACTTTATCTCCACAATTTGAATTGGGTCTTCTTGTTGACTTTGTATATTTTCTTATCCTGTGGGTAATTTTGCCATTGACTGCATGTAATGATAATGGTCTCTGTTTTTTTCTAGGTGGCAAACCATATGATTTCTTCTGACTCTATTTCATCTTCTACTGGTAGTTTCTGGAGCTCAAGCTCTACCCTTTGCAACAAGCAAAATGTACATATGTTGAATAAGGGAGTGCAAGCAGGTAAATTACTTGAATTTAAACATTTCTTTCCATCAAATTACAAGTAGTTGTTAAACATAAGATACTCAACCTCATTCAAAATGAAGGTTAACACTATACTCAGATGCCATTATTCCCTTATCAGATTGGCAAAAATCTAAGCTTGACAGCAAGTATGTGGGCAAGAGTGTAGGGAAATGCGCTCATACATCCTAGTGGGAGTGTAAGTTACAAGTCCGTCCCTATGACAGGCAGTTTGGCAGTTTCTGTCAAACTACTTTCATGCAGCACTTTTACTTTTGGAATTTAGCCTGTAGATATACTGTGCATATGTGCAAAATGACAAATGTTAGTTATTAGTAGCCACAAAGTTAATCTAAGTATTTATTATAACAGAAAATTAAATTCAACTCAATGTCCATCAATAGCCAAATGGTTAAATATTGTACACCTATATAATGAAATCCTGCATAGGACAACAAAGGTCTTTCTCTCCACCAATATGGAAAGATCTCCAAGATACATAATTAAAAAGAAAAAGCGAGGTACAGAATAGTATATAGCATGCTGCTACATGTATTTAAAAAATGAAGAAAGAGAATTGCTTGACTGCACAAAAAAATTCTCTGGAATCATGGGGTCTGAATGGGGAACTGGAGTAGAAAGGAACCTTTTCATTTTATGCCTTTCTATATCTTTTGATTTTATAAAACAAAAATAAAGTGCCTTGATTCCTCACCCACCTCAAGTCTTGTCTTTACACCTGTCAACCTCTTCCTTACCTGGGTGACTGCCAGTGGGACTACAGGCATTTACTGTCTTTCTCACTTGGGATCAGAACTGAAATCCTTTTCCCATTGAATCTATATTAGTAATTAATTCTCTCATATCTACGTGGACTTAGAAATAAAAACCCTCTTTCTTTTCCCCCTCCCTCCCTCTTCTCTCTCCTCCTCTTCGTCTTTCTCTCAACCCCTTCTTTCCACCCCCTCCACCTTCTCTCCCTCACACAGCCCCAACCCACCCAGCAAAGACAATAGACCGGGTTTTTCAAGCCTTAAAAACTTTGAATATACCTGCCAACTAAGTCTCAAGGCTGCTCCCAGAGACATCTGTGATCTTTTCCTTCAGGTAACTTGGAGATTGTGAATGGTGTCAGAAAACACACTCGAGATGTTGGGGTGATTTTCCCAACGCCAAGTTCTAGCGAAGTTAGAGTGGAAGAGGACAGTGATGTGACTACTTCGTCAGAAGAAAAAATAGAAGAAAAAAGGTTCATTACCGGTTATCTTGGGGACAAAAAGTTAAAGAAGAACAAGCAGAGTTGCTCTGAAGGTCAGTTTCTAATTCCCAGTTTTGTTGCAGAAAAACTACTGAATTTTCAGTCTCTTACAATGCTCAGATTCTTTTTTCTAAATGACTCTATTTTGACCCCATCTCCACCCCCAGCACCACCATGGCAAGAAAAACAAACTTTCAGTATCTAGCACTACAATTACAGAGTCATACCTGCAATTAAGCAGACTCCTGGGCATCGTGATGGCCTCTTAACAGCTGGCTCTGCAGAAGCCCTATGTTATGTACATGTCAGTGATCGGAAAAAAGAAAACCCTTTTTCTTAAAAATATGTCCTATAGGAGTTTCATGGTTTGTTCCTGTGGAAAATGTGAAGTCTGGTCCTAAGAAGGAAAACCTGCTCAAGCATCGTGGCCCTGGTATCTCCTGGTTTGCACCAGTAACCAACGTCAGACCCTGGAGGGAACCACTACGGGAACAGAACTGGCAGGGTCCGCCCACAGACAGCCACAGGTCACCAGCAGGCCCGGGCAGAGGTCCACTGAAGCCATTTGTGAGAGCAACTTTACAGGTACAATGCCATTGTGTTCATTTTAGCCCTATATTTAAGGGGGAAGAAAGGGTGAGACACAAAGAGGTTCAATCTGTGACTGGCCTTCAGAAGTACAGTCATGTGACCCTAGTTTCTAGCACCTCCGTAGCTCATCTGTTCTCTCATTAATCAAAGGCTGCCTGACTCTGTTAACTATTGTAAATCATGCCTCACCCTCAGTATCTGGGGACAAGGTAACAGAAAGTAGGCACCTCAGTGCTCTGGAGGCCTCGTGTTTGCATCAGCCTTGTGTCTGTTCCTCAGTAACTGCTATTCCTGTTTAATGCAGGGTTTAAATGGCGCCAAGTCTCTTCTTTATAGGTCCCTTGGGAGCTAGAGGAAATGCTATTTAATGATGTACAGGGTGAGGCAAAAGTAAGTTTACAGTTGTGAGTACATGTAAGTTTATCTTGTATTATTTGTTAATTGTATTACTTTTTGAAATGAACAACTTTAAACCAATTTTTGCCCCACCTGGTATTTTTTGAAGGGATATTAAAGAGAGCACAATGGACCAGGCCCTGTCCCCTTTGGAAGAGTGGTAACTGCCACAGTCTTGGTTCTTGGCTCACTCCAAAGGTGTTTCTTTGACCCCTCCGATTTCCCTATTGGAGTTCTCCCCCACAGAGTTGTTAGATTATTTTTCAACTTGAGATCATTTCTAGAGAATAGAAAATGTCTTTAGAAACAGGCTCTTCAAGTCTGTTGGTCAGGTACTGTTTTTCTAAGCCCTTGGAGAGCAGACTGCATCACTAATGTGTGGATGGGGGCATTTTCTCCTGCTCAGGAATCACTTCAGCTTCACAGACCTGACTTCATCTCCCGCTCTGGGGAGCGAATAAAACGCCTGAAGTTAATAGTCCAGGAGAGGAAGCTGCAGAACATGTTTCAGAGCGAGCGGGAGGCGCTGTTCAACACTGTGCGGGAATGGCAGGGCCACCGGGACCCCATGCGCCCGCTCCCTAAGAGAGGTACACTCTGTTCACTTTCCTGTTACTGGGCAAGAAGGCAAGATCTGCTTCTTGCTAGGCAGCACTGCTCAGTGCCAGGCCAGTTACACGGACAGACGGTGACTCTGTGCTTGCTGAGACTTACATATCCTTAGGTGGCAGACCCTGCCCAGTTTAGCTGTCCGTACTTGCATGATCCAAATAAGCCCAGTTACTCTCGCCCTGGCACTGGATCTTAAAAACCAGAGTGTGCGGTGAGAATGGTGTTTTTATAAAGAAGCTCTGTGTCTGTGAGCGGGTTAGTTCCAAGAGTAGTATAATGTTTTTTTCATTAAAGATGGGGCAGATTCTAGGCTTGGCTACTTTATGGGGTGGCAATGATATTAATAGTAGTAGTAGTAATAGTAGTAGTGGTAGTAATAATAACAATAGTTATTAGCCCTTATGTTTCACCCAGAAATGTTTTACCCAGAATTGTTCACATGTAATGTTTACAACACCTCTTGAGTCAGATACTATTAATATCCCTATTTTAGATGTGAGAAAACTAAGGCAAAGAGAGATTAAGTACCATGCCCAAGATTAAACACCTAATAAGCTTGGATTTGAACCCAGGTGGGCTGGCTCCGGAATCTCTGCTCTTTACAGTTATGCTAGGTGTAAGATCAATAAAATAATACATGAAAGCTCTGAAAATATATAAAATAATATATAAAAGCATACCTAATGCTTTTATCTCATCACCTACAAATTGGGCAGTGTTTCAGTTCACAGTCTAGTCTGTGCCACAGTGTCGCCTGTTCAGGAGACGTAGGCTGCTGTCACAGTCGTAGTCTCACCTTGGCCTTGGCCATTGGTGACCACCTAGCACTGTCAGCTCACACTACAGCCACAAAGTCCTAGCAGCTCTCTCACACAGCTCTTGCATACCATACCCTTCCTAGTTAAGTCACTATTCACTGAAAACCCTTTCTTCTCTTGCTTAGGTTTCCTGGCTGCCCGGAAGGGCAGGCCTATTGGAAAGAAGGAAATGATTCAGAGGTCTAAACGGTAAGGCCCAAAAAATAAGAGTAATTAGAAGAGTACAGATAAGGCCAGCAAGTGGTCAAGAGCTTTGGCTTGCCCCCAGAATAAAGGCATTTTGCTCAAGTCAAAACATTATAAGAAAATTAGTTGTGAAAGTACTTTCTCACTAAAAAAGAAAAGAAAAATAGGTGGCAGACATGGTGTGAATGACTTGCTGCAATGAATATGGAGGTGCAGATACATCATTGAGATTATAATTTCATCTCCTGTGGATCGATATCCAGAAATGGGATTGCTGGATCATATGGTGGTTCTGCGTTTAGTTTTTTGAGGGGAAAAAACTTTTCCATAGTACTTTACCAATTTACACTCCCACTGGCAGTGCACAAGGGCCCCCTTCTCTGCACCCTCTCCAACACTTGTTCTCTCTCTCTCTTTAACAGCCATTCTAACAGGTGTGACGTGGTATCTCATGGTGTTTTTCATGAACAGTGACTTATATTTTTATTATTTTTTAAAAGATTTTATTTTATTTACTTTTTAATTTAATCTTTATTGTATTTTTTTCCACTAACATTTAGTCCTCTTATATCCCCTCCCTCCAGCAATCCCCATACTGTTGTCCATTTCCATGAGTCCTTTTTGCTCAATCTCTCCACCCCCTCACCTCACCCCCCACCACCTAGCTGTCATCCTGCTCTCCATCTGAGTCTGCCCCCATTTTCCTTCTTATTTCAGTTTGTTCTTTAGATTCTACATATGAGTGAAATCATATGGTATTTGTCTTTTCTCTGACTGGCTCATTTCACTTAGCATAATGTTCTCCAGGTCCATCCTTACTGTTGCAAAGGGTAAAATTTTCTTTTTTATGGCTGAGTAGTATTCCATTGTGTAAATGTCCCATAGCTGTTTTATCCACTCATCTACTGATGGACACTTGGGCTGCTTCCATATCTTGGTGACTGTAAATAACGCTACAGTGAACATAGGGATGCTTATATCCTTTCGAATTAGCATTTCGGGTTCCTTCGGATATATTCCCAGAAATGGGATCACTAGGTCAAAAGGCAGTTTCATTTTTAATTTTTTGAGGTACTCCGTACTGCTTTCCACAGTGGCTGCACCAGTCTGCATTCCCACCAGCAGTGCAAAGGGGTTCCCAGTGTCCCTCAGATTTTGGATTGTTGTGTCCTTATTTTCACTTGCATCAGGGTATTTTGATTTCTTCCTTGATCTCGCTGTTGACCTAGTAGTGGTTTAATGACATGTTATTTACCTTCCATGTCTTTGTGTGTTTTTTCAGTATTCTTCTTGTGATTAATTTCTAGTTTCATAGCATTATGGTCAGAGAAGGTGCCTGATATGATTTCAGTCTTCTTAAATTTATTGAATCTCGTGTCCTAATGTGGACTATCCTAGAAAATGTTTCATGCGCCCTTAAAAAGTATGTATGTTCTGCTGCTTTGGGGTGAAACACTCTGAAGATATCAATTAAATCCATTTAATTGTTTCCACTGTTTCCTTGTTGATTTTCTGCCTGGAAGATCTGTCCATTGATGTCAACGGGGTATTAAATCCCCGACTGTGACTGTATTTCTTTTATCTCTCCCTTTATGTCCATCATGATTTGCTGTATATATGTCGGTGCTCCCATGTTGGCTGCATAAATGTTTACAAGGGTTAAGTCCTCATGTTGGATGTTCCCTTTATCATTACGTAGTGTCCTTCTTTGTCTCTTACTATAGCCTTGGTTTTAAACTCTATTTTTTAGGATATGAATACTCCTGCCCCAGCATTTTTTCCCTTTCCATTTGCATGAAATATCTCTTTCCATCCCTTTACCATTAGTCTCTGTGTATCTTTCAATCTGAGATGTGTCTCTTGGAGGCAGCATATACATGGGTCTTATTTTCTTATCCATTCAGCTACCCTGTGTCTTTTGGTTGGAGCATTTATGCCATTTAGATATAAGGTACATATATCTAAATGGCTTATCTATCTATCAATATGTATCTATCAATATAAGTACATATCTATCAATATAAGATTGTTGATAAATACGTATTTAGTCCCATTTTATTGTTACACTATTTTCCTCCTCCTTTTTCTTTCTCTTTTCCTTCTTCTCCTTAGAGCAAGCCCTTTAACATTTGTTGCATTATTGGTTTGGCGTTAACAAAGTCATTTAGCTTTTTCTTGTCTGGGAAACTCCCTATTTCTCCTTTGATTTTAAATAATAGCCTTGCTGGGTAAAGTAGCCTTGGTTGTAGGTCATTGCTTTTCATCACCTTGAATATTTCACGCACTCCCTTCTGGCCTGAAATGTTTCCTGCTGAGAAATCAGATAGCAGTCTCATTAGTGCTCCCTGCTTTTCTCTTGCAGCTTTTAGGATTCTCTCCTTGTCTTTAATAAGCCTTGTCATTTTACTGATGAGGCCTCTTTGGGTCCAACTTGTTTGCGATTCTCCTAGCCTCCTGTATTTGTATATCTTTTTTCCTTCACCAGATTAGGGAAGTTTTCAGTCATTATTTCTTCAAACAGGTTCTCAACCCCTTGCTCACTCTCTTCTTCTGGTAATCCAGAGGATGCAGATATTGTTACACTTCTTGTTGTCCAAAATGTTTCTTAAGCTCTCCTCATTTTTTAAAAAAATGTTTTTCTCTTTTTGCTACTCTGCCTGGGTGTTTTGTTTTTTTACCTTATCTTCCAAATCACTGATTTGATCCTCTGCTCATCTAACCTACTGTTTATTCCTTCCAGTATATTATTTATCTCAGATATTTCATTCTTTATTTCTGACTGGCCCTTTTTTATGTTGTCTGTGTCTTTTTTCATGCTGTTGAGTATCCTTATAATCATTACTGTAAATTCTATCTGATGAACTGCTTGCCTCTGTTTCATCTAGTGCTTCTTCTGGAGAATTATCTTGTTATTTCACTTGGAGTCTCTTTCTTTGTCTTCCCTTTTTGGCGGTTCTTTGTATTTCCCACCTTAGTTGTTAAACCATCAGTGATATAGCCTCAAGCTGTACTCAGCAGCCTAAACTCCACAGGGTGGGGCGGAGTAATTCCTGTGGGCGGGGCTGTTGCTTCCCCGCAGGCTGCTGCCACTTGAAGGGGAGTGCTCTGCCTGAGAAAGGTGGCTCCTCCTGTATGGAGATGACTCAGCACAGGGATCCTGGCAGCTGTTTCTTCAGTTCTCTACCCAGAGCCACCAACCCCAGACTTTTCCTCAGGCATCTCTAGTCCACTCTGCCCGCCCTCTGCTGAAACGCAGGGTAAGTGGCTGGCTGCAAACGAAGTTTTGTGTTGGACCTTTAAGAGACTCTCTGCATCTCCAGCTGTCTCTCCCTGGCAGACAGAAACCCTGCTGCTTTTCACAGCTGGTTGTTTTCTGGGTTCCTTTCTGGCTCTGGCGCTATAGGCTGGGGAACCCAGGTTGGGTTTAGACCCCATACTTCTCAGGGGGAACCCCCCTTAGCCACTGAAATATCCCTCTGGAACTTCAGCTGCCGCCCATGGGAGCCCAGCCAGCCCTCTCACACCTCCTCTGCACTCCCTACCAGTCTCATGGTGATGAGGCTCCTTCCATCTGTCCGTGGTTACAAGGCTTCTCTCCAGCTAGTGTTCAGTTGGTTATTCAGGATGATTTCTCTACAGTTTGGCTGTAATTCCAGATTGGTCCTGGAGGTGGAAGTTAGCGTAGCTTCTACTTACTACTGTACCATCTTGGATTCTTCTCCATGAACAGTGACTTTTAAAAGTGCATACTTCTTCCTCTTTGGTCTCTTTCCTGACCTCCACTTTTGCTTTTTCAGTTTGTGATCACCTTCACTATGTCCAAAATGGAACTCCCCATTCTCTCCCATTCCTGCTTGGGACACCCACTCACATAGCTAGAAAGCTGGGGAGCAGACACTTGACCCATCACTGCGCATGCACCCAGCTCGCACATCCTGGTCTGGAACCCTCTTCTCGCTCCTGATGTGGGCTGGCCTCCACTCACAGAAGGTTTCTGTTCTCCCCACCTCTATTCTCTACCTTCTTTGATCTCTTTTCCACAGAGCCTCTCCATCATTTTCAATGATCTTTTTTCAGATATGGACAATGTTGGAAAATACAAAGAAAAGTTGAAATAAGAAAATACATGTCACTCATAATCCTTTCATTAAATATAATGCACACTATTCCTGTGTCTGGCAGGAGTAGGGGTTCTGCAGAGACTTGTATTAACACACACTTTTTTCCCAAAATTATTGATCAAACTAATATATACAGATTTGAATATTTTCCCATAACACTAAATATTCTTTGAAACATCTTTTTATGCTTTGTAATAATTTTATTATATTCCATAATCTGTTTAACTGTTTTTGTTGGAAATATAGATTATTTCCAGTTAGAGTATATTTACCAAATGCGTGTTTGATCATGTTCCTCCCTAAAGTCAGTAACACCAGTTCCTAACGGGACAGAGCCCAAGTTTTCACGTTGCTATGAGACCCTACACCCCTCTCTGTGAAGCTTTGAATTACCGTTACTCCCTTCTCCTCCCATCCCCTTTCTGCGCCTGTTTTTCAAGACCCACCTCAAACTTAATCTCCTCTCTGGTCTTCCCTGACCTACTTCACTCAGAATAAGTTTTTTCATTTCCTGTAATATTGTGTAGCATTTTGGAGATATGACCATTATTGAACTTTCCCCCATTATTTCCCTTATGTTTAAAAATATAGTAGTAATACATGTTCAGTATCTCATATTAAAGATGTACATTTTTTGCATATAGAGTGAAAAGCAGTTTATCTCCACCCCTTGATCCTACTTCTTTCCCAGCAGTAACTACTGTTAGCAGGATTTTATTGTGTTTTTATTTATTTGTCTTCCCTTCCAGATCATAAGCACCCCAGGCCAGGATTCTTTGTGTCCAAGTGTCTAGCAGGACACTGGGCACACAGCGGGCCCAGGGCCTGACTGTGAGGGACTGAATGCCTTGAGAGCAGTAGAGCTTAGGTGAGAAGACACCAGGTGCCTCTGTAGTCAGGTAACCTTGCTGCTTTCTGTCTTTCCACTGGTGCCATTTCTAAGGATTTATGAGCAGCTTCCAGAAGTACAGAAAAAGAGAGAAGAGGAAAAGAGGAGACTGGAATATAAGTCATACCGGTTGCGAGCCCAGCTGTATAAAAAGGTCAGTCAGTCCTAGAGCGGGATTGGTCAGGTTTATCGGAACAAAAAGAAATGGAGAGAAACACATCTAACCTGTTTGAATTGACTGCATTTGGGGAGTGAACTTAAGCTCATAATGCATCATATACCACTGCTGAAATTTAGACAATAAAAGAACCTATGACTAGATTTCATATCTAAAAATAAAAATACAAATCTAAAAAAAATCTTCCAGGCATACATTTGGAAAGAAACCAAATTTCATCCTTAGGAGTCAGTTTAGATGTATGTCGTGGTAGAGATGTTGGGTTTTTATTGTCTAATAGAATTGTTGGTTTGTGGTTTTTTTTGGTGTTTTTTTTTTAATTTTTTTTCTATTTTTAGAGAAAGGGGAAGGGAGGGAGAAAGAGAGGGAGAGAAACATCAATGTGTGGTTGCCTCTCATGCGCCCCCACCAGGGACCTAGCCTGCAACCCAAGTATGTGCCTGGGAATTGAACTGGCGATCCTTTGGTCCGCAGGCCAGGACTCAATCCGCTGAGCTGCACCAGCCAGGGCGAATTGTTGAGTTTTTATTCCATAGTCCCAGATGGTAGTTTTATACCTCTAGAACTTTTACAATAAACTGGGAAAAGTCTCAGTGTAGCTTAAGTGTTGGTGGCTTGGGGAGCCAGAGCCTCGAGGCCACACCGTTTCCTCCCCATGGCCCCAGTACAGTCAGTGGTGCTGCAGATCCCGGAACCGCACAGGCCGGGGGACTTGCTAGCAGTTTGTTCCTTGAGAAACAAAATCGCCTGCTATGCCTGGAGGTCCATATCCTTCACTGTCCTGGTTTCTTCCCAGCCCCTCCCTTCACCCCAGGAGGACTCTGAAAATCAGAAACCAAAAGATGAGTTCATACCAGACTGATGTGGGATTGGAAAACTGCTTCTGCCGAACACCCCAAAGCTCGGGCTGGGCCCCCCCAGTGGACAGGCCCCAGGCGTGGCGTCAGGCCTCTCACAGTGCTTGTGCGTTTGTGAGCTGATGGGGGGGGTCAGCCTCTCAGGGTTATAGAGTATCTGTGTCTGTATAGAAATAAAATATATTGATTATAGATCATCTTTCATAAATACTTTAGAAAGTATTTTTTTGTATAATTACCATAGTTTCTATAGTAGGGGAAGATAAACAAGATTTGGGTAGAACCAACTGTCTCAGCGATGTGTCTGAGGTAAGGAGTGTCTGTCTGCCTCTGACCACAAGAGTTGCTAACTTCTTCCCTGTTTTTTCTTCCACAGAAAGTGACCAACCAACTCTTGGGAAGAAAAGTTCCCTGGGACTGACATAAAATTATTTTCTTCAGAGCCTTGGAATTTTATTTTATCAACCTGAAGAAGCACATTCCTTACTTTCTATGAGTCCGGTTTAATAAAACTAACTCCTTATCCATGTGTGATTTAGAAGCAGTGACCTTTTAGTCTGCGGCAGAGTGGTGATTATTAATATGGGAGCAATATTCTCTCTACAGCGGCTTTGTCCACAGGGATGTTTGTTATAACGATATTATCTCTTAGTTTCAGCCAAGAGTTAGTCCCCTTTTGTATGTGTTTTTATACTTTTAGAAAATAAATAACTTCTTATTGACTCATTGTAAAGCAAGTCACAGAGGGTCACTTCTTTTTTTTTTTTTTTTTTTTTAAGATTTTATTTTTATTTATTTTTAGAGAGAGGGGAGACAGAGAGGGAGAGAAACAGCAATGTACGGTTGCCTCTCACATGGTCCTCATGGGGACCTGGCCCGCAACCCAGGCATGTGCCCTGACTGGGAATCGAACCGGGACCCTCTCACAGAGGGTCACTTCTTTCCCATCTAGAGATGTGCAGGGGGCTATGCAATGTCTCCCCTGAAGCGCACTGGGAGCCCCAATCTAAAAGGTCAGTCGAGCCCTGGCCAGGTAGCTCATTGGTTAGAGCATCGTCGTGATACACCAAGGTTGTGGGTTCCATCTCCAGTCAGGGCACATACAAGAATTAACCAATGAATGCATCAATAAGGGGATCAACAAATTCTCTCTCTCGTTCGCTCAAATCAATTTTAAAAGATAAATGAAAGGATCAATCAAGGGAAATGGGCTATGAGATGAAATGTGGCCTTTCTTTAGAACACACAGCTTGGCGTGGCAAGGGTCCTGTCACGGGCTTTGCGGAGAGTGTGTGGTTAGCGTACTCACCGGGCACACCCAGAGACTCCCAGCAGACACGGCCTCTATCTGGTGCCTCCCTTCAGTCTCACCTGAACTGCCCCAGAAGCTGACTTTGTAGGCTGCGAAGAAAGGCAGCCGTTGGTGAATTTTCCTCCACGCACTGTCTTGTTTGCAGGGTTGAAGCTTCAAACCATTTATCATCTCACATAGAATCAGTGTCTATAATCTGGAAAACCACTTCTGAAAAGCAGGAGTTAATATATGTAATAATGCACATAAAGCTCTTAATCTTGTGACCTGGAATTACAACTAAGGCGCAATGTTGAGCCAGGGAAGGTGCTCAGAAGCCGCCTTCGAAGTTCAGTGACGCTCCATCCAGCAGGGCAGTCGGGGCCAGTTGCGTCCCCAGAAGGCTTCCTGAGAGGCTCCATCACCAAGCACAGCTCCAGCGCTTTCAAATGGTGCCACCTGGGCTCCCTCCCTAAATCAGAAGGAGGATGTGAAGAAGGCAGGGTAGTTAACTACTTCAGGCCAGTTTACCTGTAATATAAGAGCATAAATATGTCTGTGCCTCCTTTTAGTTCTCCAATGCTATGACTGTTTACACATACTGTGGGAAGTCATTACTCAGAATACAGACAAAGTGATAATGTCTGGAAACCTGGGTCTGCACGGAACAGACAGGATGGAGTCCTCTTAGGAATGATGAGTGTGATTCTCTACACTGTGCTGTCGTCCAGGCACCTTCCCAGAGCTTTTAGGTTCAGCGTCTGGGAAGCCATAGGTCATACATACCCCAGCCAGAGCACACCTTGGGAATGCTACCACAGGGGCTGTGGGGAGGATCATTGAAACAGGAAGTATACACAGACTTGCTTTCACATTATAGCAGTATTGCCCCAGGCACAGAGTCAGGGTGCCAAGTCAAAGCACAGCCTGGGGGAGGAGAGGGGTGCAGAGAGTTCTCACAACGTGGTTTTCCCTGGCTGAGTGCTTCTTGCAGAATCTAAGCACTGATCTTGGTTCTCTCGCAGAATCTGTTCTGCCCCCCAGAGCTCAGGATGGTTTCCTGCTGTGCCTGCAGCGGTTCAGGCTGAGCACCTGGCAAAAGGCACAAAGTTACCACCTTGTGCCGTCACTCCTGTGGTTATGAGGCTGCTCCTCCCCAACACTCTGCCAGCCCCCACCCCCAACAACCACGCCAGTACCTTATTCTGAAAGGGCCTTTTCCTGTGCCTGTGGGAATCTTGAGACTCTTGTTTTTTGTTCTGGCACTGATGCAAGAAGCCCAGGCTGAACCTTTGCTACAGGTTGTGGTCTAGTCTTGAATTGCTTCTTCCTACATCTTGTTAACACCTAACCTGAGAACAGCCCTCTTTCCTCCGGGAGGTCAGGCTCCAGCCTCCTCAACCACTCCTCCGAGGGCAACTTCTATTCCTGCACCTTCCCCATAAAGGCCTCCAGTGACCATCCGCAGGTGTGGGCTGAGAAAGTATATGGAGAAGACAGTGTTTTATCTATACATCACAGTGCATTTTATGGCCCAGTGACTGTACTGCACAGTCGTTAGAAAGTTTGGCCAAGCTGAACTGTTGACATGGTCTATATCTTTACCTGTTTGGGAGTTGGGTGATTTTAAATTACAGTTTTATTTTGACTGGCTGTGAACTCTTGCTTATAGCCCTTTACCAATTTCTCACTAAATACTCATGAATTCTGGTGGGGCTGAATAATAGCAATACTCATTTTAATAGCCTCTAGGGGGCACTCTTGGTTCATCTTACAGTTTCCCCACCACCATAACTCAAGATGAAGATCCTGATGTAAGGAAACTCCACTTCCTCCTGTAACATGGTGTAGGCTGGGAGGCCCCAGACCCCCCCAAAGGGGGAATTTGTAATGGGGTGGATTTCCAGAACTTGGGGTGTCTGGGAATATAGGATATCCCCCATAGGGCCTGGCTGGGGGTAGGAAGACATGGAGCAGGGCCATTGAGAGTTATTTTACATATCGACAGCAGGCTAGCTAGGGAGATGGGCATGAATTTGACCCATGATGTATGGCGGGGGCGGGCAGCTCCCTGGTTACAGTGCCTGCGCCTGCACGAAGAGTTTTGAGATAGTTCGCTCTTTGCCTTGGGGCCACGCCTACCCAGATTAACTATGGCAGCCAAGGAAGGCAGAAAATACAGGAGTGTTGGCAGGTGTAGCCGATTGTGGGAGGAGTTGGAAGTGGGGTTGTGGAGGATGTTCCAGGCTGGGATTTAAACTAAAGGTGGGCTTCCAGGTGAGAGGAGAGACAGTGGAGAGTTAATGCAGGATAAGTGAGAGGACAATGGGAGACCATGCGGGAAGGAAAGGGGAGAAAGTGTTACAGAACAGACCTCGGCAGGGTGAACAATATACTATTACCAAAAGGACCCCCCTTTTTCTCCAGGGATCCCCCCCTACCTACTAGGTTCACCTTACCACCAGAAGAAAGACGTCTGTCAATGCCAGAGAGTGGTGAAAAAGAAAGGAACTATTTATTTAAAAGTTATACAGACTTAGAGTAATTATTTAATGTCTCCTTTAAAATACTAAAGTTCTTTAGAATACCCACAGACACACACAGTCTTTCCTTCTCCCTCTGCCCAGTTCAGGGTACCATATCTCAGGAAAACAAGTAGAAATCCGTGATTCAGGCTCCCGGCACCATCAGCTATGTCACCACCGTGATCTCCAGTTAATCCAAAGGCATGTGGCACTTTCTCATGGCCCACCAGCAAGAGTCCTTTCACCCCTTCTCTTCCAGGCAAAGTCTCTCCTGCTTCCTAAGCCACATGGTCCTCCCCATCATGGCTGCCACGTCTTGGTTTAAATCCCAGCGCCAATCTTCCTCTGCAGCCCCATTTCCGACTCCTCCTACAATCAGTTATGCCTGCCAGCATTCCCGTATTCTTCCAGTGTTACTGGGCTGCCACGGTAACTGTGGGCAGGTGTGGCCCATGGCATGGAGCCAATCATCTTCAAGCGCTCTTGCCAGCGCTGTGATCAGAGGGAGTTGCCTCCCAGTTACATCTTGGGTGGCAGTCACTTCTGTCCCCCTGGCTCAAAGCACTGCCACAGCTATTTAACATATCTATGAAACCAGTTAAACGTTATAGATATGTTAAATGACCATGCCAGAGGTTAGCTGCAAAGCTGCTGCTATACAAAACAGCTCTGAATGGCCCTGTTCCCTGTGTTCCATCCCCCAGCTCAGATTCGTCAGGGTGAGGACATCCTATATATTTTTTTCTAATATTTCCTGGACACCTTGAGTTCAGATCCCCATTACAAATTCCTATTTGGGGGTTCCCCTTGGCTGCACCCTGTTACAAAAGGACTTGCTGGTGGTCCATTAGGAGGTACCACGTGGTTTTGGATTAAGAACTGGAGACTATGAGGACACAGCTGGTGGTGCTGGGGACTGCGGGTGACCTACCCGGCTGAGCACGGATTCCCAGGAGGAACCAGGAGTCTAGCTGAGCTATGGTCTTCTATTTCTTTTTCCTGAGATACAGTAGCCCTGAGTGGCCTGTTTGGGCAAAGGGGGGAAGGCAAGAGTTTGTGTGTGTGTGTGTGTGTGTGTGTGTGTGTGTGTGTGTGTGTGAGAGAGAGAGAGAGAGAGAGAGAGAGAGAAAGGGACTTTGGCAACTTTCCGCCATTACTCTAAACCTGTGTAACTTTTGAATAAATAGTTCCTTTCTTTTTTACCAAACGGGCATTGAGAGCCACGGCTCCTACCTGGCAGTAGGCAGGACGAACCTAGTACAGAGAGACCCTAGGGTGGGGGGCTTGTTTCAGTAACAGTGTCTGGGCCCCCACAGGTTCCTTTCGGTAACACCCCAATGCTGGATCATTTTCCACATTTGATTGGTCCACATTTTAAGGGGATTACAGTCACAACGTACCCAGAAGTATGCTCTTCATTTTCTTGGTCTACAACCATAGTCCTATCTGCCCCTCTCCTACCTGTCTTTAAGACAGCGGCAATTGGTCTGAAAATACCCAGTAGTAGCCCAAGCCAACCCCTCCTTAGATACTGAAGTAAATTCTTTTTCTTCTCTCTCTCTCTCCCCCTCCCCGCTTTGACACAGATTCCATTACTCTGGGTGGTCTTGTGGCACAGGTGAAGTCTGAGTTTGCTCTGGAGAAAATAGAGCCCCTTCAGAGGTGAGCCCAGCTTTCTAGACTTCTGCCTGTGGTTTGGGTCCAGCAAGTCCCGAGGGAAGTGTGGCCAGGTTGACATGTTTCTAGGATCCCTGACCCATTCTCATTGCAGTGTTCACCGTTGCTCCTCACGTCCAAATCCAAGTCCAGAACCTCAACTAATCATGGAGTAAATGGGGCTGGACTAAAAAAAAAAAAAAAAAAAGCCTACTATAACTTCATTTTATGAGACAGGGCCCAACTGAGAAAAGTGGGAAAATGTTCGTATAGTTCCCACTGTCAGCCTCTAACTTAGAGGCTGAGAGCTTTGACCGGGAGGACACTGGGAAGCAGCCTCTCTTACTCAGGAATACACATCGGGTGCCATTCTATGAAAGGCAGGCATCAGTTCCAGACCCTAGAAAATAACTAGGAAAGAAAACCTATTGGCCCTCACTGGTGTGGCTCAGTGGCTTGGGCATCATCCCACAAACTGAAAGGTCGCTGGTTTGATTCCCAGTCAGAGCACATGCCTGAGTTGCAGGCCAGGTCCTGGTTGGGGGCTTGCCAGAGGCAGCTGACTGATGCTTTTCTCTCGCGTCAGTGTTTCTCTCCCTCTTCCTTCCATCCCCTCTCTCTAAAAAATAAATCTTTTTAGGAAGAAAGAAAAAAGAAAACTCATTGTTTCAGAATCTACCATTAGATAGTTAACTCCATGAAGGCAAAAATCATTCATGACTGTCTTGCTCACTTTCTTTTGCCAAGGCTTAGCACACTGTCTGGGCACATGGTTAACTTGATAAGGATTTGTTGAATGGCACACAGAATGTGATCAGTCGAGACTGGAGGCCAAAGGCCATGGGAAAGACCAGGGAGATCTAATTGATAGGTTGTGTGAAGCACCTGAATGTCATGAGGATATATATATATACACATATATATATAATCTGATAGTTTGGAGTTGGATACATGCTAAATACTTAAAAGTAAACAACCAATAAAGATAAAGTTCCAAGGGAAAGAATACAGAACAAAAACCTACAAAAGAGGATAAGTAATCTCTGTTTTAATATGTCGCTTAGCTTAAACACAGAATATTGATGAACCCCACACCATGACCTAACCACGTGGGGAAGCTGGGGAGCAGGAAGGGTGCAC
>PVJI01023527.1:0-23437 GCA_004026765.1 Micronycteris hirsuta
AAGGTGTGAAGGAGCTGGGTCGGCTTTGTGGCCAGAGATGAGTGGGCCAGTGCAACCCCGTGAAGTGACAAGTCCTTAGACGTGGCCCTGGATCGGGTGCTGGGGAAAAGAAGAGATAAGAAGGCGAGGAGGGAGACCGAGGCAAGAGTGTGTGGCACAGCGCTGATGTCACTTCAGAGGGCTCAGGGAAGGTGGCCCGAGTTCAGTTAGGGAAACTCTGCTTGCACTGTGTGGTTTTGCCTTTTTCCTTGAAAAGTCTAATGCTTTTCATATACAACAACTAGTCCATAGTTACAATAATGCTTTGATATTTTCATAAAATTGCACCATTACAGAAACAGCATAATTTACTAGATTTTATTCCATTACCAATATGTTTCTCTATGCCTGAGGAAACCTTATGCCATTAGCCCCTAAAACCGCGACTGGCGGAATATCTGGAAAGAAACTGCTTCTGCCAGGCAGCTTAAACCAAAAAGCGACTAGCAGATGTCGCAGCAACCTGCCATGTCACATAAATTACATGTGCAGCATGTTCCAATGCTCTTAAAGCATCGAGAACATTCTCTTAGACATACCTTAGCTTATGTGTCTCCAGTTCACTTTTTCCATGGATCCTATGCCTTCTGAACCCTATTATCCCTATTTTCCTTTGTGTGTTTTTCCAGTTTTCCCAGATGCACACAGGCTTCTGCTTCTCCCCCTTTTTACATTGTCGTCCCTGGGGGATTTGTACCCCAGACCCTCGAGTGTGCTATTTGAGTCTGAATAGATTCTCATTGCATGCTTAGGCTGTGGCTGTCTGGGGAAACATCTCCCCCCTCCCCCACCGTTCATTAAGAATAGTTCTTTACCCATTTAATCAATTTATGTCCTTGATAGCGTTTACACATTCAGATACTATCTTGTGAAGCTTTTTTTGGCGTATTTTTTCTCTCTCCCACTAGAAGGTGAATTCCCTGAAGACAGAACTTGTCTTACTTGCACAGTGCCACATAGTGCCTGGCAAATGGGAGCCACTCAACAATAAGTAGGTCCCTCAAACTAGTGTTTGTCAGATGTTCCTACATCCTTAGTGAAATGAAGGTAAAAGTACCCACTTCGTGGAGTTACTGTAGAGATAAAATTTGATGATGCAGGTAAGCACTTAGCACAGTATTTGGCACACTAGTTGTTAGTCTGCATCAGTGGCAGCTAGTACGAGGAACTGGACACATTCTGGGGCCCTCGTTCAAGAAATGAGAGGAATGGACTGAGAAGCAAGGAAAGGAGCTGTCAGCTTCCCACTTGCCCTCCCCCTGCTGAGCAGTAGGTGGCGCTCTGGAGGAAGCC
Organism: Micronycteris hirsuta; assembly: GCA_004026765.1. NCBI lineage: Eukaryota > Metazoa > Chordata > Mammalia > Chiroptera > Phyllostomidae > Micronycteris > Micronycteris hirsuta. The sequence continues at coordinate 1,333 of PVJI01023527.1, forward strand.
CAACCAGAGGTTCTGTACCAGGAGCTAGCTGTCACATCCAAGGGGAAGGAACTTGCCTACCACTTACTTACACATATGTTTCTCTTCTTGTTCTACTGTGTCTGTGTGGCTTGATCATCTTTTCCTCACTGACTTCTGTTTTCAGAATACTGTGTTTGATTAAAACGACCTTCACATGGTCGATTCACCATTCTTCCTTTTAAAAAGCCTCCCTGTACCTCCCTGTGCCCAGCCAATTGATTCATAGAATCTTTATATAATGTTATCTCATAATGCGGTTGCTAAAGCCTATAATTGAATGAGTGGCTCTTCGCACAGAATGTAATTACTTTCGCAGCAGCTTGGAACGTGCCAAAATAATGACCAGATGAAAAATTATAGTGGGCGATACGGCTAATTGTGGCAGAGAGTGCTGATCACATCATTACTAAAATCAACAGCAGCCACCTGGACCATCTGCTGGTGCACCCCGTTCATTGACTGGGCTCTCTTCTCACCGCTCACCCAACCAGCGTTTGTGAATTCCTACTGTGTGTAGGGCGCTCTAGGAGATCCTGAGGGAGGTGGGAAACTAGCAGAAAGCATGATGGGCCGTGCCCTTGATCTTGCTGTTGTGTTGGGAGAGAGCATGTATTGGGATGCGACAGTTGGGAACAGTGTAAAAAATGTATATTCAAATTACTTAATAAAGCAAGAGAGTCATCTAACTGGATTGTAGCCACTTAGGGAATACTCCTTGGAGGAGAGCCTAGAGTTTGGCCTTGAGGAAACCGGTCGGTTTGGGCTGTCGGGGTTGACGCACCAGAAAGGAAGTTGCAGTGCCGGAGCTGAGGAATCAGCAAGTCACGTGCTGGGGTCTCCAAGGAGGCCTGGGGCTGGACCGGGGTGGGGGGCGGCGCGGGGGGGACTGTGATGGCTGGTTATGGCAGTGAGTTTGCTGAGGAGGGGGGCCCACTGACTCATGTTTGTGTTAAGTTTGGTCAATTTTGAATGGCTCAGAAAGACCCCAGGGAATTCATGGTATCTTATTTTTTTCCCTTTTAAATTTAAAAATTACGTAAAAACATTAAGAAAAATGATAAGAAAAGAAAATAGTTTGTACATACTGTGTGCCCAGGGATCAACAAATAGGTCAGATCTAGCTCACTACCTCTTTATGGCCCATGAGCTAAGAATGGTTTTGGGGGCCAGCAGAAGTAAGGCTTGCCTGAGAGCGGTTGGCAGGGTATGTGAATATCTCACGTGAAGTGGACAGCAATTTGAAGAGTTCACCAAAAATGTCATATGGTGAGTTCGAGGGTGATATTGTTATGTTACAGAACCACACGCTTATGATTTTGTAAGAAAAAAGAGGCGCTATTTGTGCCGGACCTTGTATTTTGAAATGTTTGAAGGCAAGCAAAAGAAAAGAATGACCCTTTATGACATGTGAAAATGACATGAAATTCAGATGTCCGTGTCCATACATGAAGTTGTATTAGAACACACACACGCTCGTTCATGCATGCATTGTCTGCGGCTGCCCTGGGCCACCACGGGCGGGGTGCAGGAGTTGTGACAGACTTGGATGGCCCTCAGAGCTGGGGGTATTTACCATGTGGCCCTTTATAGGAAATGTTTGCTGACCCCTACCCTGACCCAAAGAGTTTTCATTTCTCCCTCCTTCCTTCTACTCTTTATCTAAATGTACACATAATTTACATAGTTGTACACATATTTGGATAGTCCCTCCTTATCCACAATTTCACTTTCCATGATTTCAGTTCCACATGGTTTGAAAATATTAATTGAAAATGCTCAGAAATAAACAATTCATAAGTTTCAAATCATATGTGCTTCTGAGCAGGGTGATGAAATCTGTCACCATCCTGCTGTGTCCATTCTGGGTTACGAATTGTCCCTTGTTCAGCGCATCCACGCTGGAAATGCTTAGCAGTCACTGAGAGAGAGAGAAAGAGAGAGAGAGAGAGAGAGACCACATTGCATAACTTCTTATTACAGCCATAGTGCTATAATTGTTCTATATTATTACCTTCTGTTGCTAATTTCTCACTGTGTCTAATTTGTAAATTCAATTTTGTCATAGGTCTGTATGTATAGGAAACAAGGTAGTATGCATACAGGGCTCAGTGCCACCCACAGGTTTAGACACCCCTTATGTGTCTTGGAAGAGACTCCCCCTTAGAAAAGGGGGGACTAATATATATAGCTTTTTTCACTTTGCGTGATAAACATTTTTCTGTAAGAGTCACTGTAATTGTCGTTTGAGTGCATTTTTATTTGTATATAGTGTTGTAAAATGTAAAAAAGATGCCTATACACGTGGTCCCATTTTATGGTCCCAACAACCCACACGATAGGGGGCGTGTCCCACATCACAGGACTGTCACAGGGTTCAGGGGTGTGCTCATGGCCACGCAGATGGCAAGCGAGTAAAGCCAGGGTTCCTGACCCCAAAGCCCTTGTTCATTTTACTGTACAGTATTGTCTGCTGACAATTATATAAATGTTTCCAAGCCAATATGAATTATTTTTAATTGACAATTCTTTAATTATTAAGCCCTGGCTGGTGTGGCTCAGTGGATTGAGTGCCAGCCTGCAAGCCAAAGGGTCGCCGGTTTGATTTCCAGTCTAGGGCACATGCCTGGGTTGCAGGCCAGGTCCCCAGTGGGGGGCGTGCAAAAGGCAGCCACATTGAGGTTTTTCTTGTTCTCTTTCTCCTTCCTTTCCCCTTCTCTAGAAATAAATAAATAAAATCTTTAAACAAATAATTAATAGATGGGTAGGTTGTTCCCAGTTCTCTCCTTTTACCAGTAGTGTCTCAGGGAACATATTTTTACTTATATATTTACTTTAAGGAGAAAAATTTAGATTTGCTTTAACATTTGAGTTTCAACAGAGAGCCCCGATAGTGTGACTGGGGTAGGGACTGAGCTCTAAGTAGGGGATAACAGGTGGTCTTACATCTTCAGAAGCTGCCTCCTCAGTCATTTAGCAGTTACATGTGAAGTTCCTGTCAGCCCCAGGTGCAGGGCCAGGTGGCTTCAGGGGATTTGGTGTTGAAACTGAGGGAGCCCCTGCCCTCGAGGAGCTAACAGTTATTGATATATGGGATGGCTAGGGGACAGGTCAGCTGGCGGTGATACTGCACAGTGGTGCGCACGACGGAGAGGCCTACTGGGTGCCGGGGAGCAGGCCACCTTGGCTGGGAGCTCAGAGAAGGGTCTTAGAGTAAAGGATAAGTAGGGAGTTGGCTAGGTGAGAAGGGGACGAGGACAGTGGGAGGAGACATCTGTTCAGGAGGGGAGCCAGTCTATGGGAAAGACAGGCAAGGCAGTAAGACAGACCTGCGCGGCTGAGAAATTTGGGTTGCTTGGTGCATCTGAGTGCAGGTGTGTGAGCAGGTGGGGAGAGAGAAGGCAGGCAGAGCAGGTGGAGCCAGTCACAAGGCCCATGTGCCCCACGGAGGAGCGGGGACTGTCTCATGAGACACTGAGGAGCCTGAGCAGGAGAGGACCGTGCTCAGCATCACCTGGTGGGATAAGCGAGTTGCCGCATGCAGAATGAATTAGATGGGGTAAGCTTGGAGGCCGGGGGCAGTTAGGGCAGCTGGTATAGCAATCTAGGTGAGAGACAACGGTGTCAGTGTGGATGAGAATGTTGAACTTGTTCCAGAAACAAACAGAGGCAAAATGAATAGAACTGCATGATTGCCTATACGTGGGGGAAGAGAGAAACCAGACCAAAGATGACATACAGGTTCCTGGAATGAGTGTTTCTTTGTCTTTTAGACAAAGACAACATTTTGTTCTGTTAATGCCCATAAAAAGGTTATTGGGACAAAGGATATGAAACTTTGAAGACTCTTGATATGCTTTGGAAGTAGTGCATTCTCCAAGAGGCAATCAGTTTACAATTCCAATAAGTGGGGTTTTGAGCAGGGAGTCATTTGATAAAAATAGTGTCAAGTGATAGCAACATTCAGGTCAGATTCGGCCAGGGAGCCCTGGCTGGGTGGCCGTTACAGGAATCCAGGCTGAGCTATCAGCCATGGCCCGTCTTGCTCTCCCGATAGCTGATCCCTGGCTTGTTCATTCATCCAGGAGTCAATTACTGAGTACCGGCTCTGTGCTGGGACTGTGCCGGATGCTTCAGGGACATGGCGAGGTGAAAGAAACTGGCTCTCTTGCCTAGGAAGGGTTTATATATGTAGTAGGAGATCAAGATACACAGACAAAACTTTGGTAAAAGGTAGGGCGTGATGAATGTAAAAATAATGTTACAGAATGCTGTGGGAATTGAATGAGAAGAGATTCATTATAGGGGGTGGGCGGGGCAGAGGAAGAGGTCCATTCAGACCAGGCTTCTTTGCAGAGATGTGGTTTGGGCTGGTTTTTACTGCAAATGGTTGGAAGTTTGGGACAGGTGGGTGGGAAGAGTCCAGGTGGAGAACGAAACACACATCTGGGGACATGAAGCCTCCTGTTTATTGTGAGACCCGTCTTTGGGGCTGGAGCTGATGCTCCAGAGAAGGCAGCACAGTGCATTTCTGCATCCGGAGCTGGAGGAGTAATCCAGGAGTTTCTGAAACGGGGAGTGTCTCAGTGATTGTCTGCCTTCGCAAACCAGTGCCCTAGTTTTGGCGGCAGGATGAAGTAAATGGAAGAGGATTTCCGATTCTGAAACATGGTTTTGCCTCTAGGCTTTCACTGGGGAGCAGCAGGGCACCTTGTCTCCCTGAGGCAGGCGGGTATGCTCCCAGGGCTCCAGGCCAGACCTGGCAGCCTGGGCTGGTTTCAGACCCAGGGCTCCTTAATCCTCACCAACCCCACCCCCACCCCACCCCACCTTCCCCTAAAGTACAGGCTGTGCCTGGGGCCACCAGGACCTGCTCCGGACCCGTGGGAGATATAAAGTCTGACCCTCCTGGTGCAATTCCTCTAAGACATTTTCAGTTATTTTATGAAAACCAAGGAATAATATTCGTGGAAAAGTTCTGTAAACTGTTAAATGCTGGTGGATGCGTGGCATTCATTCATTCAGCTCAACATTGTTGAGAGCCTACTACAGCGTTCTAGGTACTGAGGGTATAAGCCTATAGATGCCCTGGAGGAAATGAAATGGGGAAGGAAGTGGGAATAGGGCGTGTGGGGCTGGAGGCTGTGAGTGTGAATGGGGTATGCAGGAAGGCCTGGTTTGAGAAGCTTACACTTGAGAAAGGACCCCAAGGAGGGCAGAAGGCGAGGGATATTGGTGTGCAAGTGTTCCAGGGAGAGAAAAAGCAAGTGCAGCGGCCCTGAGGTGGAGCCTACCTGCCACGTTTGAGAGGAGAGGGGGAGTGCAGGCAGCACCAGGAAACGAGGTTGGAGGCGTCCTGAAGTGCGGGATAGGGCAGTGCAGACCCTGTGGGCCTCGGGGCCACGCTGCAGGCTGCAGCTCTTACCCGGAGAGGAAGCCATCGGAATTCATTATTATAGTAACCGTGGCTCTTCTTGTCCCTGCTCTGGCCTGCTAGCCACCCCGTCCCAGACGATCTGGGTTTGAATCCAGCTTCGGACAAGTTCCTTAACCTTTCTGTGCCTGTTTCCTTCTCCGCCCAGTGAGGGTAATAGCCATCCACACCTTACAGGGGTTGTGAGAATGAAATGAGGTCCTACTTGGAGCAGGCAGCGCCTGGCACGTGGTAAACACTGGGTAAGAGTTTGTCAAAAACAGAATTTTTAAAAACATTGCAGCCTGCGGACTCCAACCACTATCCAGTGTCCATAGCAGCATCTTCACACACACAATGGACTGTGACTCATCCATAAAAAGGAATGAAATTCTGACGCATGCTACAGCATGGATGAGTTTTGAAAATGTTATGCTAAATGAAAAAAGCCAGACAGACCCCAAAGAACAAATACTGGACGATTCCACTTACGTGAAGAGTAGTTAAATTCGTAGAGACAGAAGCAGGTTAGAGGGTGCCAGGGCTGGGAGTGGGGAATGGGGAATCATGTGTCTGGGTACAGTGAGTCCTCCCTGCGCCTTTGTTTCCTTATTGACAAGATAAGGAGTGTGGGCTTCATGATCTCTGGGGTCCCCTCCTGATCCAAAGTCCTGTGATCCCAGGACTCCTGCGCCAAACCGTATGTCCTCGGCCCTCCATTTAGATCTGGGCCATTTAGTGGTCCCACCTCTTGGCAGCTTCTGCTGGCCATCTGCTTTCTGGTCTGCAGATATGGGAGTGTGTCCTGGTATCACCAGGAAGGGATTTAAATGAGTGTCTATAAATGTATCAGCCTTTGAAAACCATTTGTAAATAATACCACCACCAGCAGCACTCACTTGCAGAGCTTTTGCTTTTAACTTTCCAAAAGCTGTCCCTGTGAATTATTTTTCTGCAGCCTCGTTATAGTTCTGTGTTTCAGGTGAGATGTGCAGAGTGGCCCCCGCTTGGCCACTGGCCTTTGGGGTCAATCTCTTCCACAATCTGGGCATCAGTGGCTTTGCCTGGGGTGGGGCTGAGAATCTCGGGAGCCTTTTATGCCCATTTTGCTTCACCTCTGAGGCGAAGTGATTTGAGTAAAGAACAGAAGCCAGCTTCCTGTCTCTGGGCCTTGTAAGTGTGGGAAACCCATCTATAGATTTCCCATGGACCACGCACAAGGTGCTGCCCTGGGTGGTCCTGGATGCTGTTCTGCCTATCTGTAGGTCACGATTGGAGTCTAAGCCTTTTCTTTTTCCTTTTGTAAAAAAGATTTTATTTATTTATTTTTAGAGAAGGGAGGGGAGGGAGAACGAGAGGGAAAGAAACATCAGTGTGTGATTGCCTCTCACGCGCCCCTTTCTGGGGACCTGGCCTGCAACCCAGGCATGTGCCCTGACTGGGAGTCGAACCTTTGGTTCCCAGGCCAGTGCCCAATCCACTGAGCCACACCAGTCAGGGATGAATCTAAGCTTTTTCATGGCAATAGTTTTTACACAGTGGAAGGAGTGTTATCTGTTTATTCTACCACTGCTTTCCTTTTTCCCTTTTTCATTCTGCTGCTTGCTGTGGATGAACATGGCCTACTAACTTTTTGAAGAGAAGGTGGGTGGGACTCATCAGTGTCTCCTCCTACAGTCAGGTGGGCTTTGGGGGAATGGAGTGAACGAGGGAACACAGTAGGCTGCTTTGTGTCTTTGGAACAGCCACAGAAGAGTTCCGTCTTGTTGCTTGTTTTTACAAATCTGATTGCAATCAACACACAACTCATCATCCTTCGTGGCTGCTTGTCCATCAGTTAATTTATGAAAAATGCATGCAATCATATAGAATGGGGAGAATTACACTATATATCCCATAGGATAGCTATACGAAGTAAGCCAATGCGTGTAAGACCGAGTTAGGACTGTTGAGCATATTACCAGTGCTTAACAAGTTACTGTTGCTATTAGTCAGTGGGATAGGGTTGATTGGTTGGGGTCTATATACAACTTTTCCATTCAAATAAACTTCTAAATGCCATGTTCGTTATTTTAGTAATTTCTAATTTCTGTAGTCAAAGAAGTGCTAGATCTTTTAAAGCGAGTCTAGAAATACAAACACCTAGGGGTAAATTATATTCTATTAGTTCTCATTATTTCAGGTGTCCTTGGCCTTTTGCTGACTTTCCCCCACCCCTGGGGTCAGCACATCCAGAAGCATGGGCGGGGCCCCCTTTGCCTGCTCTCGTTCGGCTGACACAGCTATTCCGGTCAAAAATTCTTACTTGCTTGTGGGCAACTTTCCACAGAGAGGGCACTTCCCCATCGTTATTAACCCTCACCTAGAGGTGACTTCTCTGACGTTTTAAATCCTTTCCATCCTTTTCTCTGAGGGCAAATAATCTCCCCCCTTTCTCTCTCTCTCCATCTCTCCATCTCGCTTTTGGCTGGACAGCAAGGTGACTACCGCTCAGGTAACAACTGATACTTTGGTGGGCATTAACCCTGTGTCAGTGCATCCTCTCCACTGTACAGGGGAAGAGAGGTCACTAGGTCACAGAGCGATCAGAGTGTGCCAGAGGCAGGGCCTGGCTCCAAGCTGATGATTTCTTATCTCTGTGGCTTCCCTTAGCCCCCAAAGTTGCAGTTACTGATTATTTTAGCCACACACAATAGTGACTGTCCTCACTTACTTCTGCTTGCTTCCAGAAAGTTTAGAATTGTATCTACCCAAAGCCTCTTAAAGGAGCCATCATTGTGCCTTGGGACATTCCTATGGGGACTTATCCTCAGGGGACAGATGGCAGCAGAGTGGAGCTCTGTGTCGGATGGTTGCTTCCTGGAATGGAAGAGTCTAGAATGATTAGTGGTCTCATCACCACTCACTGCTGAGGTGTCGAGGGCTTTAATCTGTCTGTGAAGAAGGGACAGAGTTAAACCATGGGCCATATTAAAGCTGATGTGTTGACCTTCCTTCTAGATGAAAGGGGGTCCTTATTGTCTTGAAGGCAGGAACCCGTGAAGTTATGGCCACGCTGTCTTTCCGAGAGCATCCTGTTTGTCCCTGTCTGAGTCTCCTCGCCCATTTCTCAGTGCCCTGAGTGTCTGTCGGTCCAGTAGCCCAGACACCTGCAAGTGTCCTGGGGTTAAGCACTCCCCACAGCCTGCTCCAAGGATGCTGTGACCCCTCAGAAGTGTTCCCAGTGGTCCACCTGGCTCTTGTCCTAGCACGTGAGCTAGTCCTGAGCACAGGAAAATTTCACACCTGCCAAGTCTCCCAGATGCAACCCAGGTGTCTGCCTTCTGCTCTGCCAGGCTCCCCAGATTCCGGGGAACCTTTCATACACCCAGACCAGCTGCTTGAGCCTTCCCTGCCGGACAGCCCGAGGGAGGCCTCAAGGTCATACCACAAATTCCTGGGACTTGTCAGGAGGCCGCCCTTGTGGGGGCTTCTTTATAGCTTCTAGGGGCTTCTGCCTTCTTACTTGAAGCTTGGTTTTGGTGACGATGAGACTGAAGTGGATTATGTTTGGGGAAGGAGGAAGTGTGTCTTTTAAAGCCCAACTAGCCTGCATAGGGAATGGTCTGTGTCTGTCTCGTCCATCACACAGAGAGCGTGATCACGTGGGTCGGGAGGCCCCAGTTGTGGTCTCTGATGTTCCCGGTTGAGGCAATGCTTTTATAATGTCAGCACTGGTTCCTACCTGAAGCTCTGGCTGGGCAGTGAGAAGTGGACCCATGCTCTAGTCGGGCCCCAGTGCTGAAGGCTTGCAGAGACACAAAAGCCATTGGGGTTTTCACCTGCACCAGACCCTGAGGTGCTATTGTCTCTGAGAATTTAAATCAAATTAGCCCAAAGCGTATTAAGGGCATGGCTGGTTCTGCATCAGTGTCAGAGTTGTAGGCACGAGACAGCTTTATTGCTTCTTTCAAGCTGAGGCTCGGTTCTGGCTAGGCTGCTTGGATTCCTTTCACTGTCCTGGAAGAAGAAAACCTGCTAGGATTCTGAGAAAGACAGAGGCATGGCTTGACAAAACCAGATTCTCTCTTCTGCATCCTTTGGCTTTTTATTTATTTATTTTTAGAGAGAGGAGAAGGAAGGGAGAAACAGCAATGTATGGTTGCCTCTCACGTGGCCCTCACTGGGACCTGGCCTGCAACCCAAGCATGTGACCCAACTGGGAATCGAACCGGGACCGCCTGGTTCCCAGGCTGCACTCAATCCACTGAGCTACACCAGCCGGGCTGCATCCTTTGGCTTTTAATTGGCCAATGGTACGGTTTCAATTGTCAGCACCTCTAGAAAGCGAAAGAGACTGATGGCATATTATCTCAACAGTTGATTTTGTCACGGTGGGAATTTTAAACAAAAAGAAAGCAGGTGGTTTTAAGCAATATTTCTAAACTTCCTTCAAAGGCAGCTTTCTACAGAGGCTGCAGATGTGCCTTTTGGATATATCATTGGATTAAACAAATGGAAGGTAGCAGCAACCTACCCCTTCTACTCGGTAACCTCATCCTTCCTCTGAATCTGGTCAACAGGAGTGTTAAACGAACTGGAAAAATATTCCCAATATGCACAACCACAGGCCTTGGGCTAAGTCTGTCTTTATAGTGGCAGCTCACTTACGTTTGCCACTGCACTGCAGTCACCTGCAGGCTGTGTTTGTTCTGTGGCCCGATTGTAGGTAAAGTGAGGGCCAGAGACTGCATCTTCCTGGTTTTTCTATCACCGATAGAAATAGCTCTTGGCTATGTCTTCCTGTACTAGGTTTTCGGGAAATGATTGCTGAATTGAATTAAACAAGGCCTAAAGTAAAATCTTGAAGCAATTGAAGGGCAGCCAATTATACGTAAGCTTCAGTGAGTAACTTCCAGTAAGATCTGGTTTGCCAGTTTATTCCATTATGCCGTTGATGAAACATTTGTTCTTGAAGTCACCCCTGTTTTAAAGACAACAATCAAACCAAGCTCCGTTAACAAAATAGTGAATTCTTATAACAGACCACTGGATTTCCTCTGGTCCCGACTTCTCCAGGTGAGTAAGTCTCAGAGGGAAGCATGGGGAGGAGGGAAGAGGGTACAGAGAGGAGTAATCATGAGTCACGTGAGGTGGAAGGTGATCAGAAAGTTTACCTGCGGAATTTGCCATGGACACCGTCATGTCTCCACACAGGCCTGGAAGCCTGGGGGAAGTATTCAAGGGCCTGAAAGACTGAGTCGGTCTTTTCAATAACACATTGTCACCAGTCTGTGACAGTGTCATTTCCATGCCTATGGCAGAAAATAAAATTGAGCAGAAAATTGTTGAATCTGGCTAGCTGAGCAGGCAAGATATAGCCCAAGTTAATGGAATGCTTTATTTAGTCTGGATGAATAGGTAAAACTTAATAGTTCGCACAGAAATGATTCCGATCATTATCAAATGCCCATTTCAACTTGAACTGCAGCAACACCACTACAATTTAGGTTACCTAAATTTCAGAAGGCTTCCCTCCGGGCATAGGTGCTGGCCCTCCGTGAGGGGCTCACCAGCACAGGTTCTTGCCATCCCTTCATCCATGTTGACTCAACTGGAAATTCTTAGTTCTTCATAATTTTAAGGTTGTCATAAAGAACTCTCTGGAACCAGTTGGAATGGAGATAGGTTTTCTTGATACAAGAAGTCTCTGAGAAAATATGATTCGCTACCATATGGTGCTATTGTCTTTTTTATACTAAAATTGAAAAAAACACTTTAGACTATTCCGTTTTATTTATTGCATATACTGAACTTCAGGCAAATAAGAAAAAAAGTTAATAGCTTGAAATGCGTTTAAACAGCTAGAATTCCAGTGGTTGGTGCAATAAGAGAGAACTTATACAAGACTGTGTAATAGAATATCAGTGTGAACACAGATAAATAACACAATGAGGAAGTGTGTGTCTTATTTTGCTCCAAAGTCTCCTTAAAATGAGAAAAAAATCTCTAATAATCCAAACTCTTTAGTTCAGTTTAGGAAATGTTTGAGACCCTTTCTGAGAAGGTGTTGGCTTTAGACCCTGTGAAGGTATATTAGTTCCCTAGGGTACCATGGCATATTACCACAGAGTGGGCAGCTTAGTACAATGGAAATGCGTTCTGTCATAGTTCTGGAGACTCTGTGTTCTGAAATCAAGGTGTCAGTAAGGCCATGCTGTCTCCGAAGGCTCTAGGAGAGACTGTTCCATGTGGCCTTCTTAGCTTCTGGTGTTGCTGGTAATCCTCGTCATTCCCTGGCTTGAACTACATCACTGGTAAGCACATGGGGCTCTCTCTGTGTGTCTGCTTCTTCTCTTCGTATGAGAACACCAGTCATACTGGGTTAAGGGCCCAGTGTATGACCCCATCTTAACTAACTGTACCTGTAATGACCCTATTTACAATTAAGGTCACATTCTGAGGTTCTGGAAAGGGCATGAATTTGGTGGTATACTATTCAACCCAATACAGGAGGCTTCTAAAATGAATACCAAGTGACTCCAGTCTCAGGAAGACGTAGTTAGAAAACTATAAAGCAAAGCAATGTGTTTAAGTGGTAATAGATATCGATTACCACGGACATTTGGAGGAGTGAGTGATTGGTTGGGACTCCAGGGGAGTCATGGAGGGCTTTAGTGGCAGACCTGAAAGACGACTAGAGTACCGTAGAAGCAGGACTAAAGGACTAGCTAGCAGCTGAAACAGGGAAGTCCAAGCATTCTGGACTGAGGGGCCAGTTTGAGCAGGCAAAGAGAGGCAAGTGTGGGATGCTCGAGACAACTGGTGTGTATGGCCAGAGGTTAGTGTGGCCTTTGGGTAGTGGTTGCCATGTTTTGTTGTGGCCATTGGGAAGGGAGGGAGAAGGGAGAAGGGTTGAAGTACAGGTGGAGCAGTAAGAAAGGTGATGGGAGCCCGATCGTTCAGCTCCATGACTGATTGTCACAGAAGGGGGTCCTCGAGTGGCAGTTAAGGGGAGAGCTCAAGGAGAGCTGGAAGGACTGTCCTTTAAGGGCACTCAAGGAGACCTTGCAGGACTCAGAGGAGCAGGACTTTTATGGCCCCTGTCAGCTCTCAAGTTCTGTGATTCTTAGTAGAAATATCTTTTCACTAATCATATCGTGCCTCTCTCACTGGTTGTTATGCTTTTGCTTCCTCTCTCCTTTCCATCAAGCATCTTCCATGGGCCAGGCTCCGTAGTGAGCGAGAAGGCAAAGACAGCATCATTCTATTCTCTCTTCCCTGTAGCATTAGCACAGGAGTACGGAGCAGGTGCTCGGGACATGTTGCTTTGAACTGAGTCTGAGTGAGGAAAAATGACAAGGCAGTTTGGCCCTGGGTAAGGAGCTCTGCTTCAGAGTGGAGCTGCTTTGAGAGATGACTTCAGGAACCTCCTTACGAGGAGGTGGAGGGTAGGTGGCAGCTTACAAGTGTTTGATGTCTGAGTCATCAAAAAGGCCCCTTTGCCTCCCAAAATATCTCCTTCACCCAGGCTGTCGGTGCTTTTTAAATTCCATTATTGGAAGTTGTTTTTCCTCTGTTAAAATGCAAATGCCCTGTGGAGAGAGGTTATCCATTTATCCCCATCAGTCTTTTGCATCTTAATATGAGGGATTTTGTCAGTCTTTCCCGCATGGCAGGTTTTGGAGAAAAGCACACAGAGGGAAAGGGAGACCCAGGGAGGAGTACTAGACATGCCGAAGCTCAATTTTGTCAAGGTTGTCAGTTTGGATGAACTGACCCTTGGCTTAGAAAAATCCATTCTTATCCATTTGCTGGTATATGTTGGAAAAGAAATGATTTTTTTTCTATTGTTGTATTTGTGGCTACAAAACTCCCCCACCCTCATCCTAACAAAAACAGTTTGGGTAGACTCCTGATCCTCTGTTCCTTCTTGACAAGGCTGCACTACAGCCTTTGTGTGCTCACATGTGGGGAAGGCCAATGGAAGAGCTGCTGTAGCAAATATCCCCAGAGTTTCAGTGGCTGATTTCAGAGGTTTCTTTTCTTGTCCACATTTCAATAAGATTCAGGTTCCCTGGAGGGGAGAGGGTGTTCCTCAGAGTCTTTTGGGGACCTGCAGCATGGAAGGGATATTGCATTCCAAGAATTTGTAATTTTTCTGAGAAAACAGGATCTCAGTTTTTCTTAGCTATTTCTTCAATTCATTTTTATCTTAAAAACTGTTTTTAAATATATTTTTTTCTAATTATAAAAGTAATCATTTCAGTGATAAAAATTAAGTAAATATATACAAGTATAACAGAAATATATACAAATGTAACAAAAAATTTCCTGTAGTTCCCTATCTTTTTTTTTAAAGATCTTATTTATTTATTTTAGAAAGAGGGGAAGGGAAGGAGACAGGGAGAGAAACAGCAATGTATGGTTGCCTCTCACACGGTCTTCACTGGGGACCCGGCCCGCAACCCAGGCATGTGCCCTGACGGGGAATCGAACTGGGATTGTCTGGTTCCCAGCCTGCGCTCAATCAACTGAGCTACTCCAGCCAAGGCTGTAGTTCCCTATCTTGACAATGAAGTGATAACCATCAGTAGTGTTCTCCGTCTTCCCGTGTGTGTTTCTGACCATTTTTCAACACATAACTATTTGTATACTTGTGCACAATGTAATTGGAATGAAAGATTATACAGTATGAAACAAATGCTATGCAACTCTTCAAATATTTCATATTACTTAATATGAAATATTACACAACCCTTAAAATGGTTTTAAAAGAACTCATGACATGGAAAAATGCTCATATATATTTGTGTATTTCTGCATAATATAATTAGATTAAAGTTCTAGTTTTATTTGGCTTGTTTCCTTTTTTTTCTTTTTCTTTGTAATGGAAGTAGGCAAAAAGTTAATGGACATCTCCCTCCCATACACCCTGGAATAAAATTCTAGTATTATTGTGAATAAGTACACAAATATATATGAGCATTTTTCCATATCATGACTTACGTTAAAACAATTTTTTAAGGGTTGTATAATACTGCATCTCGTGGAAATACGCTATGCTGAAGGAAACAGCCCAGCGGGGAGGAGCGAAGGGGACGCGAAGCAGTGGTGTCTTTGGTTCTTGCCCTCACTCTGTGCTCCTCCTCTCCCAGGGCATCAGCAGCCTCTTCAGCTCTCTGAAAGTCGTCCGGCTGCTCCGTTTGGGACGAGTGGCCCGTAAACTGGACCACTACATTGAATACGGAGCTGCTGTGCTGGTCCTACTGGTGTGTGTGTTCGGGCTGGCTGCTCACTGGATGGCCTGCATTTGGTACAGCATCGGGGACTATGAGATCTTCGATGAGGACACCAAGACCATCCGCAACAACAGCTGGCTCTACCAGCTGGCCATGGACATTGGCACCCCTTACCAGTTTAATGGGTCTGGCTCAGGGAAGTGGGAAGGTGGTCCCAGCAAGAATTCCGTCTACATCTCCTCGTTGTATTTCACCATGACCAGCCTCACCAGCGTGGGCTTTGGAAACATCGCCCCATCCACAGACATTGAGAAGATCTTTGCAGTGGCCATCATGATGATTGGCTGTAAGTACCGAGGGCTGGGGCTGGGGCGGGAGGCATTCTGTTTGGTTATCGCTTCTCTTGGAGATGGAAATAGGGGAGTGGCTACCGCGCCTGCAGGGTCAGGGGTGTAAAAACCGAAAATGTGGGAGAGTGTTTTTTTAAAGATCAGCTTTACAGTTTTCCCGATAATTAAAAAAGTACATGTTTACTGCAAAGACATTTAGAAAATACTAAAAAAGCACAAAGTAGAAAAGAAAGGCCATCTGTCTCCCTGTCAGAGGTAACTATCATTACCTTTTGGTCTCTCCTTTAAAGATTATTTCCTATCCGTATCTGAACACATAGAGATAGGTTTTTATAAAGTTAAATGTGTGTGCTACACATCCTATTTGGTAAACTGCTTGTTCATAGAACAGTGAATTGTAGAAGTCTTTCCAGGTCAATTTAAGCTTAGTTTTGGATCGGCACAGTTCAGCATGGTGCCAAAAAGAGAAAGTAGAAAGAGAATGTGAAATATCTCATTAATTAACTTTCATATTGATTATACATTAAACAATGATATTTTTGATATAGTGGGTTAAGTAAAATATTCTATTACAATCGATTTCATATTTCTTTTTGCCTTTTTAATGTGGTTCCTAGGAGAATTTACATTTTGTTTCTGTCAGACAGTGCCGATCTATATCAATGTTGTTGATGTCTGCTTGATGGTTAAGGAATATTCCAAGTCCAAAGACATGTAAATCCAAAATAAAACAATGCAAAAAAAGGATTTTGTTCAGTTTAAAAGTAATGGGTTATGGATTAATTTGACTGTACTGAAAAACAAGAACTACCCTAGTTCTTGAGGAAGGTACTAAAATCTCAATAACTTAACTACTGCCCGTTGAGTAGCTGTTTGTTATTGAAAATTTTGGAAATGGCCATAGGCTGGAAACAGTGGGCCTTATTCACTTAAGGGGCACATAGGGGAGGAGTGGGCCCAACAGGGCTGGGGAAAGCACATGAACTTGAGTGGACTGGACTCAGAGCGAACCTGCCAGGTGTGCCGAGTGCACATCAGTGACAGATTATAACATGGGAGAGGACAGCCCTCCCAGGAAGCATCGGATTGGATAGTAGTCTGGTCTCACGTGATGAAGCTGGATTCTAGGTCCAGCTGGCAGAAACCCTTTTGCTTGGGGTAGTCCTTGGGGTGGAGGCAATGCATTTCTTGTTATACCAATCAGGGAATTCTAAGACCAGGGAAACCTAAGGCTTCAGTTTGTCTTGCTTTGTCCACCCCAGCAGAGGTTCAGCGCCCTCTTGTACGGTTGGACTTCACCCCTCACCTTCACATTTGCAGCCAGCTTCTTCCTTTTTGGCAACCACATCATCATGCTTGATGCAGTCCTACAGCAAAAGTCCTCCGGGCAAGGCACAGAGCTCGCGTCTCAGCATTTACTGAATGTGTCTGAGGGGTCATTGATTCGTGGGAAGTGTGTACTGACGGAGCTTTTGGGTTTGCTTCTTACTTTAAAATGGGTTTTAATAGTGATGATTGCCTGACCATGGGAGAGAGCATTAAGTGTCTGTGGGTAGCTAATTGCTTTAGCTTAATTAGAACTTGAGGTGCTTTCTCCTGTCGTGTGAAAGGACTTAAGACCTTTGCTCTTCTAGAAGTATTTCAGCCTTAAAAACACCTGTTTTCTAGGCAACGCT
Source organism: Micronycteris hirsuta (assembly GCA_004026765.1). Lineage (NCBI taxonomy): Eukaryota > Metazoa > Chordata > Mammalia > Chiroptera > Phyllostomidae > Micronycteris > Micronycteris hirsuta. The sequence continues at coordinate 18,011 of PVJI01023527.1, forward strand.
TGCAGCAATTTTGCGAATTGGGGGGCATCTGCTAAACAACCAGACACAGTGTGCTCAGGCCACAGTTTCCGTCCCTTAGAGGGAACGGTGTGGCACTCTGCCAATTGCGATATCTCATAATATCCATTACCGAAAATTTGTTAAGAGTTGGTTAAAAAATGGGCCCCACTTCAGGGGCTCCCCAAGGGTTTTCAAATATGAGAGAGTTCTTTGCAACTTTTTACCTGGCCTAAAAGAAAAAAGAAAATCGTTCTGGTGGCCTATAACAAAGACAGGTAGTGTGTTTTCCCACAACCATTCTTCCACAGAGAGCATAATTTCCTTGGGTATGGTCTCCAAGTTAAACTTCAAACAATTGTTTTCACTTCTTTTCTCTCCTCACGCTCTCTGAGCTGGGCGATGTTTCCGTTTCTTTGAATAAAGGGTAATGCCAGGTAGTCACCACTGCAGCCGAGTCTGATGTTTAGGAAGGCATGTCTGCTGAACAATAACGCCACTTCCTGAACAGTTACTTGTTAGTCGCTGCGCCAAGTGCTCTGCACACGATTGCTGCGGCCCACGGGCCTTCTATACCTGAGAGGTTATTTTCTCCATGTTACGAGGAATGGAAGCTCAGAGACGCTGACTCACTTTCCCAGGAATGTGAGGCTGGAAAGCAGGAGGGACAGGGGTCGGCCACAGGCCTCCCTGAGTTAGAAGGCCGGCTCTTCCTATGGACCCCCCTGCGCTGCTGTGCTCTGAGGACGGAGTCCACCAGCTTCTCCAGCTGCCGTATCAACACTTGGAAAATTCTCTCCGTAAATGTTAACAAGCCAGCAGCTCTGCGCTGGAAACTTCGTGTGCTTGTTTATTGTTGTTTTGATTTAAGAACAAGATCATGGTACAGACTTGGGGGACCAGGTGTTCCAGAAACCAGCCATTTTTCAGCAACCTGTCACAGTTACAGCTGTTCCACCTTCCGTGTGACATGTCTGACAAATTCTTGTACTAACAACAAAGTCATTGCACTCAGTGTAACCTGGTAGCAATTATCCTTGTAAACGCACATTCGTTCCAAACTGCCTTTGTTCGGGACAAGTGCTGATGTCTTATAGTTTTATGGGGTCCTTTTTATGTTGCTCTGCCTGTGTGTGGACATGTGCACACCTGTGTCCTCACTGCACGGCTCACGGGATTGGACTGGCCCCAGAATCGGCGCCTCTGGCGACAGGGAGCACTGACCAATCCTGTGGCGTGCCATGGTGCCAGGGTTCTCTCTCCCCGTCACCCTGGCAGTCAGGCCTTGAGGGGCTTGGAGAGACACAAAGCCAGTTTGCTTTTGAAGTACGGGTTGCATTTTGTGATGTTTTTCCTTTGTGCTTGGAATTCTACATGTGTTGGTAATATTATTTCTTGGCTATTCTGTTTCAGTGTATTAGCTATAATACAGGTTATCCAGAAGCCTTCTATTGCTTCTCCTCTCTGCTCTCTGGCACTGAATATCTCATTATAACTTGGCTAATTCCCCAGAGGATGCAAGGAAGCAGGAAAACTAAGTATTTTCAATCTTTCCTATCTTTCTGAGGTGGAAAGTATTGGCTGAAATGAGCTTGTGTGATTAGCTGTGGGTGCTGGCGATCCAGTGTCTCCAAATGCCTGGTTTTATGTCTAACTTCCATTCTGGGGACAGGCCAGCCCCGCTTGATCTCCCTGCACTCGTGGGGTCTCCAATGGTCTCCGTAGTCCCCGGTGACTAGACTCCTTGCATCTTTTTGCACATTTCCTGTGTGTTGCTGATGCCGAGTGAAGCACGGGGCTGCTCTGGCCTTCTGTGTGACACTGGGGAGAGGATGTCCCTCTTCAAAAGGCACATACTGAGCGCCTCCCCAGCAGACCCCTACTATGTGCTAAGGATTCGGAGACTACCACTGCGGGTGGCGCTCTCAGGGTGTCTGCCGTCTGATGGTGGTGGGGTCGCCAGCCAGTGACTCAGGCCTGGAGATGGAGCCCTCATGGTGGGCCAAGCCTCCCCGGGCCTCGGAGGGATCCTCACGGGAGGAGGGACTGTCAGGGGGAAGAATTCCTGTGTCTGGGAGGTCTCGGTCTCAGGTTAGGGACATGACCCTGTCTTGGGGAGCTCTCCAGGGAGAATTTCATGGTGAAGAGACATTTCCACTTTTTTTAAAATAAGCTTTGCACTTTTCTGATTCTCTCTTCATAATGTCATTGCTGTCATTCTGTCATAATAATTAAGCCCCATTTATTTTCTTTCTCTCTGACAATGGCAGGGAGTCTAGACATTGCACTCCTACTCCAGACAGGCCCCCCCTCACCCCCCACAAACACTGAACATTTGGTCTCCTACCTCAGCACCGCATGACACCTGCCTCTTTGAACTCATTTTTTTCTTCCCAGTCCTTCCCACCTCAGCTCCTTCACATCAGAGCAGGATGTCAGTGCCAAAGGGACCCTTGGGAGCATCTATTTAGTCCGGAAGAGACCCTCCTCTCGTCCTTTTGCTGGGCTAAATCTCATCCTGATCAATGCTTCAGTCAGCCCCTCACCCCCCTCCCAGGCCTGGGAGCTCCCAAAGAGTACTGGGCCCATCCCTTGTGGTTTGCTTACATCTTCTCTCCTGGGGGAAAGGGACGCTAACAACCTGTACCCCTGGGCCTTTGAGCCCACTCTCTCATCCACTTGGAGTATACTTTGCAGTTTCCCTTCCACTTAGATTATTTGCAAGCCACTACGAACTTTTCTCTGCCTCCCTCATGATCTGATTTAAATATTTCTCATTTCATTTCACTTTTGCTGAATATGCCTTTTTGCATTCCATACCAATATACTGGGTTTTCAAAAATGATACGGGGCACGTCTTCCAGGAGGCGGTAAAGATACTCTTAGGAGACATTAGACACATGGTAGCTGCTCAGTAAATATTTACAGACTTGTTGAATCTGAACAGTTGAGGAGGCGCTGAGTTCCAGAGCTGGCCTGCAGTGTTACTGGCCGAGCTTCGTTATTGGCTAGGACATGGTGTTCTGCTGCTGGCCAGAGACAGAGAGTAATAGTAGCATCAACAAGGCATATGTTTCCTGAGAGTTTAGGTTTGGTCTGGCTGCTCTGCAGTCATCAGAGATGCAGGCTTCTTGCTGTCTTCAGCACGTGACTTCCGTATCAGGATCCAATGTGGCTGTTCCAGGTTCAGCCACGTGTTCTTTTTCCAGAAGGTAGAAAGAAAGGGAAGGGGAAGGCTGGCTGAATTCTTTCATCTTGAGAACAAGGCTAGGAAATTACCATATTACCTTTATTCATATCACATTGGCTAACCTGGCCACACCTAGCTGCAAAGGAAACTGGGAAATCTAGTCTCTATTCTGGATGGTCATGTGCTCAGTTCACGTGCAGGGTTCCTAGCACAGCTTCATACCTGGGATGTTCAAACAGTGGCAGTTCTCACCTGCTCCTCCATTTCCTCTTAGAGCGTATTTCTAGAACTTATCAAACAATGAGCCCTGGCTGGTGTGGCTCAGTGGATTGAGTGCTGGCCTGTGAACCAAAGGGTCACCGATTTGATTCCCAGTTAGGGCACACGCCTGAGTCTTGGGCCAGGTCCTCAGTGGAGGGCATGTGAGAGGCAACCACACGTGGATGTTTCTCTCTCTCTTTCTCTTTCTCCATCCCTCCCCCTCTCTAGAAATAGATAAATAAATAAATAAATAATCTTAAAAAAATTATTTTCCTCAATATCATTGGGTATGCTTGACTTTCAGGGAATTTGAACCTACATAAAACATCAGGTACATTGCAGCATTTAATGTATAGGTAATTAAATATATGTATATTTGGATATGAGTTTCCCTAGATATGATGCTTCTTAAAACAATTGAAAGTCATTTCATGTGGTCAGGGAGGCCTCCCAGGCATCGCTGTCCAGGCCTGACTGGCAGGGTCTTCACTGCGCAGGAAACGGTACCAAGGGGAGAAAGAGTGCCCGACCCCTGGAGGGAAAGAGCTAGAAACGCGCGTGCACTGAGCACCCAAGACATGCCGGGTGCCATGCTGGGAACTTTTCCTTACCTAACAACTGTATAATAGGCTTCATGTCCCTGTTTTGCAGATAGGAAAACTGAGATTTAGAGACACAAAGTACCTTACCCAAGGGCACAGGACGAGTGGTAGCCGAATTGGGTTTTGAACCAAGTTTATGTGCCATCAAAGTTCTACTTTGTTTTGTTGCTTTCCTTGCTGATTATTTTGGAATGTGGGAGGGACGCATGTTCTCTGTGGTGTGGGTGGTGTTGCGGGGTGGGGGGCAGCAGGGAAAGAAGGGGGCTGTAGAAAGATTGAAGAGAAGGGCTGTTTTCCTGGAAGCCGTCTCTATTACTTTGAATGATAGCTGTAGTGACAGATGTCTGATTATGTGTCTTGTGGCAAGGCATTCTCCTTGTTCGTAGCTGGATTACTGCACCAGGCAGAATAATTTACAGCAAAATTTTAGCTGTTAGAAAGCTCTGCCAGTGGGAAGCCACGGGATGAGGGGTATTGTCCCTGACCTTGCAGATACCCATGCCATTTGCAAAATTCTTTTTTAAAATACAATTTTCATCCAAATGGAAATTGTCATTTGGAGATGTTTCTATCATCAAATCTTTTGTTCCTGTTTTGTTTCTCTGTCTGTCTTCTTGGAAACTCTCAATACTTCATAGCACAGGTAATATTCTTCCATTTGTTTAGATGAGAAAATTGTGGAGTAGAGTAAGTCCTCACTTAATGCCATTGATAGATTTTGGAACTTTAAACAAAATGACATATAATGATGAAAACAATTTTACTATAGGCTCCTTGGTATAAACGAGAATTAAGTTCCTATGGCATCTCATTGACATTATAATGAAGTGGCATTGGACAAATTGATGTCACTTGAGGACCTGCTGCAATTTGCTGGAGGTCACACAGCTCGTTACCATAAATCACCGCATATAATGCACTCCTGTGTATAGTACACACCCATGTTTTTTGCCTGAACTTTCAGGAAAAAAAATCTTTTGTTTTAATTTTTTAATTCAATTATTTATTTATTTATATTTAGAAACAAAACTGATTATCCTATTCCAGGGTATTATTTTACATACAGATATCATTATTGCTTTCTAGAGTTACACTTTTAATGCATAAGCATAAATAAAAGTATTAAAAATGTTCACGTAGATACAAAATTAGTACTACTCATATATAATGTATGCATATCCTTATTTTTCCCTCAAAAATTTGGGCAGAAAGTGCGCATCATACCTGACAAACTACGGGAGACACAGAGCTGGGCTGTAGCTCCTGCCATCTGCACCCTCGGTTCGGTGCTCTCCCTGCTTCTCCGGGTCACTTTGATGGCAGCTGCTACTGGTGGCCTCCAACCCCAAGTTAGGCCTTTGTGGGATGTCCCCAGAC
>PVJI01023528.1:0-23413 GCA_004026765.1 Micronycteris hirsuta
GTGGGCGGAGCCTATGTGAGTCCCTTGTGCCCAGGGCCAGACACCGGGAAGTATTCAGGAAACATTCGTGGGGCAAATGATTAAGAAAGAAGCCTGACATCCTGATGGCCAGCCATGTCCAAACACAATGGGCCGGCTGTTCCCCCTTCCCCATCACGGCAGCGCCGAGCAGGCCTTACCTCCAGGGTCTTCTTTCGGTCCTCAGGCTCCCTCAGGGGGCACTCAGTGATCAATACGGGGGAGACCTCATGTTCCTCTTTGTGTTGCTCCAGGACAAGGGACCACATGTGCTCCATGCCCTCCCAGTTGAGGATACGGCCACGCTGGATGGGGTAGCTAAAGGTGTCGGGATGGAGAATGTCGATGCCGAGACTCAGGTGCCGCCGGGCGGAGCTGGGACCAGGGTTCTCCCTGCATGGGCTGTAGTTCACGATGCTCGGGTAGATCACCTGGGGCTCATTCCAGCCAGAGAAACCAGACTTCAGATAGCCAGACCCGTGGTCGATGACGACGGTCCTCGCAGTCATGGCAGAGGCAGGGGAACAGCTGCAAGGGGTCCTCTGGACTTGGCTTCTCAAGGGTGTTTGGCCACCTGTGGAGAGAAAGGATGAGGGTTCTCTGTGAACCCATTCTGGGCCACTGTGGGATGCACCCCCCTCTCCACCCCACATCAAACCTCAGGATCCGCCAAAGCCTGCCCGTTCCCCCTTCTAAGCCTTTGCACAAGCTGTCACATGTACCTGGAATGTTCTTCCCATTCAAAACTCCCAATCGTCCTACAAGGGTCACCTAACCAGCCCATCTGAGAACATTTGCCTATGACACCAGGTGGGCACTTCTGCCCCGCAACAGCAGAGGACAGGCCTGTTGCTCTTTGCAGGTTCGGCAAGAAGTTTGTCACCCAGGAAGTCCTTGGTGGTGGTTGGAGGACACTTGGAACACCACCCGTCAGCCTCAGGGGTCACCAGTAGTGCGACAGTGATTACATTCGACAGTAATGGTGTAGGAGCAACAGCAGCACGAGCTGTCGTCACAGTGACAATGGCAATGATGACAGCAGTGACAGCGGTGGCTGCCACTTCCGAAGTCCACACCCTCTCTCTAGTACTCGGAGGAACATTTTGCACATTAGGTTGAACGATGTAAAATGACCATTTGCATCCATCAAAAATGGTCCAATACCAGCAATTCTGCATGTTCTGGTCTGATACTCCTGTAATCCTCACCACAATCTATAAAGCAGGTAGTCTCGTTACACTCATGTTACAGATGGGGAAACTGAGGCACACAACTGCTAAAAACAGAGCTGAGAGTGAAACACAAAGCTGACTCCAAAGGCCACTCGGAGCATCAAGCGAGGCGTGAAAAGATGTAGGTTTTGAAGATGGGCTGAGCCACTAACTATATAAGGGAGGCAGTCAGCAGGGCATCTCACCACGATGTGGTCAGTTTCCTCACCTGTAACCGGGGAGGATAATACCTCCCTGCTGAAAAAGGAGGCGTGGTCATTACCTGATTTCCAGGCGCACCATAAAACGACAGTGCATGTGACAAGAGAGTCACGTAGATCCACGGGGAAATCAACCCACACAAAAAAAGTCAACTGATCTCTGACAAGATGCCAGACAATGAAATGGAGGAAGAACCGGCTTTACCGCCGATAGTAGGGAGCTATTGGATAACCACATGCCAAAAACAAAGAAGAAGAAAGAAAATGAACTTTAAGGGATGGAACACCTCCCACCTTATAAATAACTAAGTCAAATGGACCATTTGTAACACCAAAAACTAAAACCCTTTTTTTTTTACAAAACAGGGGAATATCATTATAACCTTCGGTAAGGTAAGATTTTTTTAGCTGTAACGTCAGTAGCCTGATACATGAGCGAGCAAAACTGATGGATGGGTGTTCATCGAGTTTGAGAACTTTTGCTCCTCAAAAGACACAGTTAAGAGAATGAAGAGATGAGCCTGGGACTGGGGGAAATGTGTACATATCAAACAGCTGATGAACACCTTGTATCCCCAAAACATAAAGAACTCACAAAACCCAACAATAGGAAAAGCAACTCCATTTTTTAAATGGGAGAAAGACCAAAACCCTTCGGAAAAGACGTAGGACGACAAACACATGAAAAGATGCCCAGCATCATCAGCGGCTAGGGAAACGGAAAGTAACACCACAAGGAGAGACTAACGCCCACTTACAAGAACGGCTCCAGTGGAGGCTGACGGCATCAGGCGCCGATAGGAGGTGGGTGCACTGGGACCCTCCAGCACCGGGGGGGTTGTCACAGGGCACAGCCACCTCGGAAACAGCGTGGCAGCTTCCTGGAAAGTTAAACATACCGACCACACATCCTAGTTTCTGCACTCCGAGGTATTTACCCAAGAAAAATGAAAACTTATATCCACATAAAAATCTTTATGTACACATAGATAGGAGCTTTATTCATAATCACCAAAACCCAGAAACAACCTAAATATCCTTCAGCTGGTTAATGGGTAAGCAAATCTCCGTTCAGTGGAGTAACTCTTGGCTATAAAAAGGACCGAATGATGCAGTCACATGAGTGAATCTCAGACACATTAAGCTGAGCGAAAGCAGCCAGACTCAAAAGGCTACAGACTGTAGGACTCCATTCATAGGACATTCTGGAAAAGGCAGAACAAGAAGGGCAGCAAACAGAGCAGTGGCTCGCAGCAGCAGGAGGTGGGGCAAGGAGCTGCCCCTGGGGTCCTGGCAGAATGTTGGGGGCGGGGATCAGAACTCGGCTTATATTCTGCTCAGGGAGGTGGACACACAGCTGGAAGCATTTGTCAAAACTCTCCCAACTATACACTACAAAAAGTGACTAGTTCCCTGGCCAGGTGGATAGTTGGTTGGAGCCTCACCCCATGCACCAAAAGGTTGCAGGTTCAATTCCCAGTCAGGGCACATACCTAGGTTGCAGGTTTGATTCCTGAGTTGGGTTACATAAAAGAGGCAACCAATCGGTTTCTCTCTCACATCGATGTTTCTCTTTCTCTCTCTCTCTCCCCCTAGATCAGTGAGCATATCCTCAGGTAAGGATTAAATAAATAAATAAAAATAGAGTGACTTTTACTCTAAGGTGCTTTAAAGGAATAACCCAGGGCATGTGGGACAAATGAAAGGTTTATGACAGCGCCTTCCAGAACACAAACTACCACGGAGCAGACTCAGGGCCTAGGACGCACGTGGGTGTCTCTGTGAGAGAGAGAGACACCCACGGAGGCTGTTCTGCCCGAAGCCCACTTTCCAAGCTGTCACTCCACGAGCTATCTGCTCTGCCTCAGTTTCTGGAGAGCCGTCGCCTCTGTCCGTCCCTGCGGGGCATGATGGCCAATGCCTGGCTGTGGCCCTGGCTCCCCTCTGTCACCAGCCTGGGGGCAGTGATCAGTCCGTCGCTGCCTTGAATTAGCTCTGACATCAGACAGAGGAGAGCAAACAGGAGGAGAGAGATGGAGCCCAGACGCCCATCAGGCTGAGTGATAAATTCCTCATGCTGAGTCACTCACCGGGAGGGAGAACCAGGGGCCCAGATGACCTTCCGGGAAGCAGACTTGGCCATTGACCTTCATGTCCCACAGGACTGGGGTGACTGATCAGTACTTCCTTGGACCTGCCATTTGGAGCTACAGGAGAAGCCCGCAGGGTGCCGTCCCTGTGGCTGTCAATCAGGATGCTCACAAAGGAGGCCTCCAGGATGGCAAATCAGCTGATCCGGCCTAGGGGTGTGAGGACAGGAGGCTGGGGGCCACCCTTTCCTGGGGACATGACGGTAGGAAGAAAGTCTGCATGGCCCAAGGAGCCAGCTCCCAGGATAGAGATAGTATCTGCCTAGTGAAAAGCATTTGCACCGAGGTGTCTATTCCACAAAGCCCTGCTGAGCATGCAGCAGGGGTGTCCAACCTTTGGGCGTCTCTGGGCCACACTGGAAGAAGGGTTGTCTTGGGCCACATGTTAAATACATTGTGACACAGAATCACACACACAAAAAAAAACTCACGTTTTAAGCACATTTACGATTTTGTGTTGGGCCACATTCACAGCCATCCTGGGACATAGGGGTCATGTGGGCGCAGGTTGGACACCCGTGACAGACACAGCTCCCGCCCTCCCGGGGCTTACAGCCTTCTGAGAAAGGCTGTCCGTGAGCACCAGATCAAATGGGTCACGCTGGGGGGCATGAGTGCAGCGGGGAAAACAAAGTCTGGCACAAGGGACGAGGGCCTGGGAGGCACAGGGGCATGCTGCTGGCGGTCAGAAAAGGCCTCTCTATAAAGTAACGTTTCAGCAGAGAACTGATTAAGGTGGGAAAATTAGGCTGTGATTACCTGGAAAAGCATTCCAGGCCAAAGGAACAGCAAGTGCAAAGGCCCTGAGGAAGAAATGACTAGATGTGTTCTAGGAACAGCCCAGAAGCCAGGGCAGCAGGCCAGGGTGGGCGAGAGGCCTTTGTATGGTGCTCGGAACTGCGGAGGAGATCAGGAAGCAACTCAGGGTAGCTAGCGACTGATGCCTGAGGGTGTTTTAAAGCCTGGAGGCTGGGCCCTGAGAAGGACCCAGTCAGGAGATGGGACGAGCAGCCAGGGAGGTCAGTGGGAAACCAGAGGGTGTGGTGTCTCAGGCCAAGCCGAGAAAGTATTTCGAGAAGAGAGAAATCGACTCTGCAGAGAAATGAAGGTGGAGGACAAGGAACTAACCGTTGGATGTGGCAACACAGAAGTCGCCAGCAGCTTCTCCCAAATTGGCCCCTCAAAGCCCACAATGTCAGGAATGTTCCAAAGGACAGGACAGGACAGGACATCGTCGCCCACAGAGTATATGTTTCCTGATCCTGGATCAGAATCAAAAAATTACCGGGAAGAGATAAACTACAATGGAATACCAAAAGTATAATCCATAAAAGAAAAAGATGCATATACTGAACTTCCTCAAAATTAAAAACTTCTGCTCTTTGAAAGACACTATCATGGGAATGAAAAAGACAAGTCATGAACCAGTGGGTAGGAAACATTTGCAAATCGCAGTTCTGACATAGGCTTGTATTCACAATATATAAAGAACTACCAAAAACCAATAAGAAAACAAACCTGTTAAAAATGAGCCAAAGATTCGGACGCTTCATCAAAGAAGCTGCATAGATGGGGAAATAGCACATGAAAAGATGCCAAATAGCACTCGTCATTAGGAAAATACAAGGCAAAACCACAGCAAGATCCTACCACAAACCTATTAGAAAGGGTAATATGAAAACGAGGAAAGGGACAAAGGCAACAGCCAGTGAGGCGGCGGGAGAACCGGGACTCTCACGCACCGCCGGTGAGAACAGGAAACACCTGGGAAGTTTCTTACAAAGTGAAACACACGCTTACCATTCAGCCCAGCACGCCTATTCTTAAGAGAAATAAAAACATATGTTCACACAAAAGCCTTTACACCCATGTAAAAATCCGTGTAAATTACCCAAAACTGGCAATGACCTAAAATGTCCAACTGGTGAATGGACAAACGGTGGCACATCCATACGACAGTACCCAATGAAAGGGAAGAAGCGACTGATAGGCAGTAACGTGAATGACTAAGTCAGAGGAGCCAGACCTGCACATGTCTGCTTCCATTTCAATGGCATTCTGGCAAAGGCAGAGCTCTGAGGACAGAACACAGATCGCTGGTTGCCAAGGCTGGGGTGGGAGGGGAGGGCTGAGGACGCTGGGGGGGATTTGAGGGGGTGGACGTGATGGGACGGTGTTATGTCTAGATTATAATAGTGATTACATGACTGCGTGCATTTGTCAAAATTGGGAACTACACATCAAAAAGGGTGCCTCGTACTGCATACAAAATTGTCAGTGAATTTTTTAAAAGAACATTTGGGGAACTATTGGTGAAATTTGAATATGGGTTATACTTTCAGTGTTACATTTCCCGCATTTGATCATGACATTATGGATTTGAAAGAGAACATCCTTGAATAAGTATTTACAGGCGAAGTGTCATGCAATTTACTTTCAAGTAGATCAGAAAGAAAACAGCATGTACATAGAGAAAAAAGTCTCAAAGCGAATATGGTCGAAAGATAATAACCACTGCATATAGGAGAGTACGTTCAACCGTTTTTGTGCCTTCTCTAAATATGAACAGTTCTTAAAATTAAAAGGTTTTTAAAAGAAAACGCGGGTGCAGAGGAATCGGGGACGGCACGTACAGAAAATGTGGATGAGTTCTGCTATGAAAGGAAGCAAAGAAACAACAGAAGATGTGGAGAGAGACAGCAGCCCAGGAGGGGTGGGGTTTTGTTTTCATTGGGTTTTTTTTTTTTTTTTTTGAAGATGAGAAGTAATAGGCTAAGGTTTTGTGTTGATGGGAATAATCCAGCAGAGAAAAGTGTTGAATAAAATCAGAATGAACCCCAGTTAAATCTAGATTTGACACTATTACCTTTCCTTACTTCTCCAGAATCATCTTCCACCATCGCCCCCACCCCACCCCGAGCTCACGTGGCTCCAGGCCCCCACGCCCATGGCCCTTCAGTTCCCGAACCACAGCCTGCTCCTTCCTTCCCAGGGGCCTGGCATGGCTTCACCTTCGTTCTGGAGCGCCCGTCCCTGCTCTGCCAGGCACCAGCTGCTTCTCACCATTTCAGTCTCAGTGCGAGGGTCACCCCCCCCCAGAGGTGCCTTCCCTGACCACCCACTGGACTCTCAGCCCGCATCTCAGCAACTTTTATTCTTTTCGTAGCACAGACCCCAACACAAAACTATGGCAAGTGCGTTCTGGCTTCTCGCCCGTTTCCCTCCAAGTACCACCCGAATGTGAGTTCCAAGGTGGGCAGGTGTTTGTCTTTCACTTCCATATCCCCATCTCATAACTGGCATATTTTTGTTCTATCAATTTGTGTTGAATGAATAAATTTTTTAAAAACACACTGGATTGCTGGCAGCGTGACGGTTCCATATGGACTCCATGCCTGTGTCCCTAAAATATTCGTTTCTCCTGTAGGCTGCTGCTTACGTTCCTGCTCAAAACCCATCACCGGCTCCATTGCCAACAAAATAAAGTCTAAACGCAGCCGGACATGGGCAGGCACCGGGCTCCGGCCCTGGCTAGCTTCACCTGTCTCTCCTCTCTGTGCACCCAAAGCTAGAGCCATGCAAGATATTTGCTTCTTGAGATATTTGTCCTTTTCTACACCTCTTCGCTGCCAGAAACTCTCATCTATGACATTTTAAGGTCTTTAAAATCCAAATCAAGTGTTCCTCCAGAAAGCTTCTAACACCAGATAACTTCTGCATGGAGCTCCTTCTTCCACGGACCACCATGGAGCAGAGCATTTGCTGAGTGCTTACTGTGTGCCAGGCACTGAGGTGCTTCCCACATATTATCTCATCTAATCTGCATAAGAGCCCACGGACAAGGGCATAGTACCACCTCTGGTTACGCACAAAGCAATCAAAGTTTCGGGAATGAAGGAATGGGCTCTAAGACACCCAGCCAAACGGCACTCGGGATTCAGACCCATGCCTGTTGGTTTCCAGAGCCCAAGCTTGTAACCACCACTGTGATTAACCACGTGGTTTCCATTACTCAGGTCTCTAAGCCTCCTATTCAGATGAGAATCACCACCTTTCATGGGTGCTCAAAGGACTAGCGGTGTCATTTGAAGGAAACGGGGTACAGAGCCATAACACACCAGCTCCTGTCAGGCTGCGCAGCCCCTCACTGCTGTCTGCTTCCATTAGCCGTCTGCCTGGGGTCTTCTCTCCCTCCCGGGGCTGTCGCTCCCCGTCGAGTCCGCACGGCGTTTGTACACACGGGACACTCTGGGGTTTGTCCGTGGAGTCTCCGTCTGGGGCCCCTGTAAATTACTCTGTGGTTGTACGCATTTTGAAAAGAACTTCCCACTTACTCAGCACTTTCATCTACATCCTCAGTGAATTCCTATGAGGCAGGACACGCCATTCCGGTTTTCATCCCAGCTCACGGATATCGGCCCTTTCTTGCTGCTGATGGCACTGAGCGTGCCTCCTACGCTCCAGGTGCCCCGCCGGCTCTCCAGTCCACCTTTCGCCAGCACAGCCACTCCAGCAGACATGCCTTAGCATCAGCCTCAGCTGTATATGTAAGGAAACTGAGGCACAGCTTCCCACAGCTCCTGAGGGGCTGAGCTGGATTTACACTGATTCTCTGGCCCCAGAGTCTGTGCCTCTACCGGGCAGCCACTTTGCTTCTCATCCTATCAGCCCAGCATAAAGATGTCTGCTTCCCAATTCCAGAATCTATGAACGTGTTAGGTTCCCTGGCCTTGAGGTAGGGAGAGTGTCCTGGATTACCCGGGCGAGCCCAGTGGAATCATGAGGCTCCTTTAAATGTGGAAGAGGAGGCAGAAGGTCAGAGCCAGACGAAGACTAAAGAGGCAACAACACTACAACTTTGAAGACGGAGGAAGGGGTCGCCGGCCAAGGAATGTGGTTGGCCTCTAGATGCTGGAAAAAGGCAAAGAAACAGGCCCCTCCCTAGAGCCTCCAAAGGAACCCAGCCCTAACTGCAGCTCGGTTGTAGCCCAGGGAGCCTCATTTTGTGCTTCCGGGTCCGGGACTGTCAGGCAATGACTGTTGTTTGAGCCACCAGGGTGGGGGTCCTTCATCAGCAGCAGAAGGAAACCCATCGGGGCAAAGGCAGCTCACATTTCCTTCCTGCTCGAAGCCAGCCAGGACACAAGAGCTCTGGGGCAGGGTCCAGAGGCAAAGCCCCCAGCGCAGAGCCCCCTTCCCAAACACCCTCCCACGGCCTCTGTGGGGGAGACTGAGCTTTGTCTACCAGGTGAACCTAGACGTTTTATCCCAAAGCCAGACATGGCGCAGCCTCCCTGCAAATCAGGAACCACTCCGGGAAAGACTGGGGCCAGGGACTGTGCGACAGGCCCCATGGGCTCCTGAGTCCCCTCCCTGAGACCCCACCTCCCAGGGGCAGATGGGCTGAATCTCATTACAGGGAGGTCCAAGCAGAGAGGTGGAGCTGATCATTCCAGGGAACATCTGGGCTCAGGGAGGGCCTTCATTAGGGAACGGGTTGCCGGGCAGAAGAGAGTGAGCACAAGAGCCATCAAATCTGTGCGAGGGGAAGACAGGGTTTTAATTACTCCTCTTCTTACCCTCATTGGACCTTGAGGTATTTTAACATTACTCTCCCTGGCAAGAAGGATTGATTGATTGTCTCTTGGCATTCAGAAACCCTGATTAATGTAAAACTAACCAGTCGTTCTGAACTCTGGGAATTAATCACTTAAATGTGGGAATTACTCAATAAACCATTCAAACATGCAATAAACCAAGCCATTAAAAATTAATCGCTCGACATCCCGGCCGTGTAAATAGGGCTAATAAGATCCTGGCAGCCTAGAGTAAGGTGAACAAGGAGGAAAGGGGAAGCCACGCCTTCAACCAGCTGTCTCCAAGGATCACAGTGGACACACCAATGTCCAGGCCACACCTCACAGGTCATCAGGGTAGGTGACATCTGGTCCCTGGGGCCTCCTGCCCTGGGACCAGGGAAGGCAGGCAAGTGAGAGCAGAGGAGTCCTCACTGGGCTGCTAGGAACAGGTGGCAGGGTTTGAGCTACAATCGTCAACAAATATTTGTTGAGCACATACTACGTGCCAAGCAGTACGCTAGACTCTGCAGATGCAGCCGAGAACAAGAGGACCATGGAGCTGTCATTGGTGTGTGTGTGTGTGTGTGTGTGTGTGTGTGTGTGTGTGTGGTGGGGGGATGGTAGAAAACATATTTGGCTACAAAGAAAAATAAAGAAAGGGACAGGGATTAAAAAAAATTCTGGGGGAAGAAAGACTTCCTATTGTAGTTGGGCTGAGCAGAAAAGGACTCTCTGAGGAGGTGCCATTGACTAAAATGGAAAAGAAGTGAGGACACAAAGCATACAGATGTCTGGGGAAGAGAGTCTCAGCATGTGCAAAGGCCCTGAGGTGTGCACGTACCCAGTGACTAGCAGTAACCCAGAGGGTTGGGTTCTTGGGGGGACAGCAGTGGGGAGCACAGGGTACAGAGCATCTCAGGCCCTGTTGGGAAATCACACAGACTCTGCATCTGCCCCCTAGAAAGATGGTGCCATCGAATGTTTCTGAGAGGGGTCTGTCCCTCCCGGGAGAAGACAGATGATGGGGCAATGGCGGGAGCAGGGAGGCCAGTTAGGAGGCAGCTGTTATCCCCAAGGCAGCCCTTGGTTGCCTCCCCTGTATCCTGTCACCCACCCAGGCAGCAGCACCCAGACCCTGCTTTGGACTTGTCCTTTCCCCAGGTCCACCCGTGGCTTGGATGGAGTTTACTCAACTCTCAGTTCAGGGGTTACTCCCAATGGGCTTACTTCAGTGGGCTTATCCCCACTCTCTGACCATAGTGACTGATTCAAGGAGAAACATGTGACCCAGTTTAAGCCAATGGAGATGAAGTGACATTAACTCAGGGCTTCTCATAAAAACTTTTTATCCTCCCTGGCTGGCGTGGCTCAGTGGTTGAATGACAGCCTGCAAATCAAAGGGTCACCAGTTCAATTCCCAGTCAGGGCACATGCCTGGGTTGCAGGCCATGTTCCCAGTAGGGGGTGCACCAAAGGCAACCACACATTGACATTTTTCTCCCTTTCTTTCTCCCTCCCTTCCCCTCTCTAAAAAAAATAACTAAAATCTTTAAAGAAAAGCTTTTCCCCCTTATCACAGGAGGCCCCTCCAAGAACCATTTTCTCTCGCTTAGCACACAGATATCAGGTCTTCCTGTGATGTGGCCACAGCTCTTCCTGTGACATGGCCATGGCCTGAGGAAGAAGCAGGCTCATGGAGAAGGGCGGAGCCAAGAATGCCCCAGAGACACAGGGCTAGGGTCTAGCCTCATGGACTTCTGGATCAAACTGCTCCTGAAGCTGGCATACCTCTGGGGTTTTCAGTTCTTCAAGTTAGTCAGTTTCCTTGCTTTATTTAAGTCAGTTTGGGTAAGCTAGATTCCTCATGACACAGAATTCTTAGGCCATGTATACTATTTCGCCTAGGCCTTTCAAGTACCCTCTGAAGTATTACATCCAATTTTCCGATTTACAGATAAGAATACCGAGGCTCAGAAAAATAAATTGCCCAATGGCATATGGCGTATTGCTAGAATTTGGCAAAGCTTTAAACTTACACTCTCACATTCTTTCTGTCTCGTCTCATCTCTCATCTCAAATTATAGGAACTTTCAGCTGAGCTGACGATTTAATTTGGAAACAACGGGTGCAGCCCACACTGCCCCCGACCCTTTGCAGACATCATCGCTAACAGCCATCACTAACCGTTTGAAGGGCTCCTTCCCGCAGGCCCCAATGCACTATGGGGTCCCTTCATGCTTCCAGCCACCAGTTTTCACACTAGATAGTAACGAAGCTTGGTCCTGACAAGACTGAGAACAAACTCTGGCTGCTGATCCACAGCTCCCTGGCCAATACGAGCTGCCCTCTCCCAGACCCTGTCCTGCTGCAGCCATAAGAGCAAGACGGACGTGGACGCTGAAAACTACGAGAAGCCACCAGGAGACGAACTGGATGGTGGCGGGGCCACCGTGGGGAAACAGTGGCCCGGAGGACGAGATGACCAGGCACAGCCACAGGAGACAGAGGACCGGATTGTGATCTTTCTTCTCCCCCATGTGACCCCATAGTCAGGTCCCAAATTTGAAAACAAACAAAAGTTTCCAGAAAAATATAAAATGTTAACATTAGTTTTAAAAAAAAGAAACATAAAAATTGAGCAAACCATTAAGTAAATTACAATTATAATCAAAGATAACCCCACCCAAAGGGCCAGACCCCAGACAGCTGTACAAGAGAGTTCTACCTAATTGTTCAGTCCCAGTTGACAGAAAATAGGAAAAAGGAAAGGCACCAAACTCATTTTGTGAGGCCAGTATGATCTGGATTCCACCATTAAATAGAGTATAAGCAAAAGTGATCATAGGCCTATTTTACTAATGAGCATATTTGCAAAAATCCAAAGCAGAGGATCGGCTCACCAAGTGGAAGAGTCGTTTTAAAACAATCTGGTTGAGAGGCAGCACAGTGTCATGACCAAGGGCATGGACTGGAGTGAGCCTGGGTTCGAGTCCCAATTCCCAATTCTTCCGCCCCTTACTGTAGTGCCTCCCTGCACCCAGGTAAGAGGGGACCCTGCCCTGGGCCACATACGACAAGTATGCACACACACATCCTCTGGCACTCAGGGCCAACACAACACCTAACTCAACAGCACTCTCGTGACTAACGTGTTCCGTCTCCCGAGAAACGCTTCACGGGTCTTGCTCAGGCCCTAGACACAGGAGGCCCCCAAGTCCAGATGCCATGGAAGTGCATCGTCTGTGTCACACACACCAGAAGGCCACGGCTTTGGGTCACAGGGAGGACGTGAGCAGTGGCAGAAGCACTTCGTAAGAGAAAAGACAACCTAACCAAACTGTCGACCCTTCCTTTCAGCTCTCATGCAGTAGATGCCCCAGAAGGAAGCCACATTTCCCGGAAGTGTAGGCCATCAACTTCCTGGCTACCTTCAGGCCCCAGCCTGGAGCAGGGGAGGGGCCGCGAACGAGCTGGTTCCAAACATGATCCCGGAGGCCACCCATGGCGGCTCTGGGACATTGCAAAACACTGAACAATTCGTGTGACTCTTACCCTTCCACGTGCCTAGATCTAGGCGTGACGAGGGTAAGAACGTGATACCAATTACTTCTACTGGCAGCTACATGGATGGTGAACACTAGAATTATATTTTCAAAGGGCAAGTGAATTTAAGCTTTAAAGAATTTTGAATTTAAAAATCCTATTGAGCCCTGGCTGGCGTAGCTCAGTGGATTGAGCACAGGCTAGGAACCAGAAGGTCCCAGTTCGATTCCCAGTCGGGGCACATGCCTGGGTTGCGGGCCAGGTCCCCAGTGAGGGCCATGTGAGAGGCAACCATACATTGCTGTTTCTCTCCCTCTCTTTCTCCCTCCCTTCTCCTCTCTCTAAAAATAAATAAATAAAATCTTAAAAAAAAAAAATCCTATTGAGTCAGATTTTGCCTTTTAATTTTGGCAGATATTTTTGCATTTTAAATGAAAACCTTTCTGATAACTTAAATTATTTTGATATTAATTTAATTTATAGTTGATAAAAATTTCATTTTGTATACTTTGAACATAATTATGCTTTATTTGTTAATCTTTTATATCACTATTAATAGAACATGTGAAAGCCTTGATTACAACAAAATTTAGTCATCTTATTGAGCTGGAGACAAGAAAAGTAAGTTTAATTGGATAAATAACTAATTTGTGAATTATGTTTAACTTGATTACTCACCAGAGTTACCAACAGCGTACCAAAACGTGCAATAATAATTAAATTCGGTCATCTCGATAGTCGATCTTTATCAAGGTATATGTTTCAGATAAGAGAAAAAATATGTCTTATTTAACAGCTTATTAGCTTGTTTTATAACTTTCAATACTGGTGTATTGAGTACCCACTTACATTCTCCCCCGACCCTGCAAATGCTAGCACTGGGCCAGGCTAGGTGTGACCTTGGCCATGGTCACAAGGTCACTTAGCTTCCCTCTGCCCACACCGTCTCACCTACGAAGGGGACAATCAGTGGTGCCTCGCTCACAGAATCGCTACCTGGGTGAAGCGAGTTAACATTCAGAAGGCCCCTGTAACACAGTCTGGTGCGCGGGTAGAACTTGAGAAATACTCTTACGTAGAGTAGGAGTCAGCACAGAAATGCAACAATCACTTCAATAGGCTGCCAAGAGCATTTAATAAAGCTTAACATCTACTTTTTAAAACTCAAACAAGAAATGGAAGAGAATGTCCTTAACTGGATCAGCGCTGCCGAGTAGAACCGCCGGCAAATGCCATCCTCAGCTGAGAAGCTTAAACGTATTCCGTGTGAGACTGGAAATACAGCAAGGATGCCTGCCACACTGCGCCAGTCCAACACCGCACTGGGGGTCCCGGCACACGCCGTTGGATGAGAAGGGATGAAATACAAAAGAATTGGAAGAAGAGAGAGAAGATTATCAGTGGTCACATTTAAGATAACATCAGCATTTACAGGAAAAAATCCAAAGAAACCTGAACATGTTCAGAGCCGTCAACTTAAAAATTTAGCATTCTTCTACACTGGCAATCACCAACTAGAAATATAACAGAAAATGAGATACTATTCACATTACCAAATAAAATGCATAAGCTCTTTCGGAATTGATCTAAATACCCAAGATTCACAGGGGGGAAGTATTCAATCAATAAATGATGGAAAAAGAAAACCTAAATGTCCGGTTAACGCTGTTCATCCATTAACTCCCCAAAGAAATTTTAATAAATTTCAGTAGAAATTATAGCGAGGCCTTCAAAGAATTTGATCAACTAGTTCTAAAATTATCGAAGGAGAAAAGGTCCACCGATCTTGAAAAAGAAGAGCAAAGCCTCTGGCCTCCGAGGGTGATTCAGGGACGTCCCAGAGTTACAGTAATAAAGAGTGCGATGCTCGGATAGAAGCAGATGAACAAGTGGGAGGGAATAGAGCCCAGACACAGAAGCTCCTGTGTCGGAAAGCTGAAGCCTGATATGGGTGGTTCCTGAGGAGAAAGGAGGGGGTGTGGCTGGTAGGGGGCAGGGGTTCGGACTGATGTGCACGAGAGAGAAAAATCGAGCTTCGTGTTTCCCCTACGGAGAGCACAGTACCAAATCCAGAGGGACTCAAGTCCCAGCTCCTCAAAGTACAACTATAAAACTAAGGGGAAAATCGCGGGAGAATCCTTTTGGCCTTGACTTAGGGAAGAACTTCTAAACCCCGATTCACACCACCTCCCGTTCCTCCTCTCCTCCTCCACCCTCCAGGGAGCCATACCACACCCAGCAGACTTGGTCTGGGCATGCTCAGTAGCCAGAGCAGCTGGGGGTCCTTAAGACCTGCTGCCCCACTGCTGACTTCACCATCCCCACCCTGGTGAGAACCCTGGGGGAGAGCATCATCTCCAGCAGCCACCACGGAGCACAGCCAGCCGCCTGCTGGGCTCCCACGCTCACTAGCTCAACTTTTAAAGGCCCCAGAGGGGCTCCTTGGGAAGAGTGGGGTTCAGCTCTAGCAGGAAGAGGGTATCAGGGGAATGAGATATGGCACCCTGCTGTGCCCCTTGCCAGTTTTCTTGCTGTGCAGTCTTGGAATTGCCCCAGCTCTTGTTCAGCTGGAAAACAGCCAGCATGCAACCCCAGCCTGTCCCTGCCATGCTTGGGAATCAAGGGGCAGGTGAGGTCACCCCAAGGTCATCAGGCCCATACCCCATTTCCATGCACATCTAACCTCTAGTGATCGACAGGGGACTGGGCCCTGCTTCCCAGTTTCTGTTTTAGGGCCTCACCAGTTGGAGTAAAGGGGAGTCCTCTCACCCAGGGTCCTGGCGTGGGTCCCCACATTCCCTCTCAAAGAGCGCTCTTTCTTATCACCCCTAAATCTTCCCTGGTCTAACTCAAGCTTCCGTCTTAGTCCCAAGGAGTGAAGGGAAGGGAAAACTGAAAAACAGAAGGAAATTCACATCTGCGGAACACCTGTTGTCTTTTACTGCATTCTTAGTTAATCCTCACAGGAACCCTGCAAGGCAGGGAGTATTTACGGTAGAGACAGACTCAGAGGAGCCCAGTCTGCCCAGGATAAAGGCTTGCTTTCCCCGCCTCCCTCGGAGCTAAGCCTAATCCTGAAGCTGGTCAATGGCCAGGAAAGGGGGGTGGGAGGGTTCTATCTGCCACTTCTAGGAAGTGTCCTTACTGGGAGAAAGTGCCCTTCTTGGGCCCTGCCTCCCTTCTGGAACACAGAGAGGAAGGTGAGCTCTGGAACCATCTGGAACACAAGTGACTCGGAGAACGGCAGCTGTTATACAACACACAGAGAGAGAAAGGAGGAAGACCGGGTCGCAACACCAGGCCCTGTGCTGCACCAGGATGGACCTACCTCCAAACAATTTGAATGTGAGAGCGAAATCAATTCCTCTATTGTTCGAGCCTCTTATTTGGGGTTTTTCTGCATTCACCCAACATTGCATTTTTCCTACGTTAATCCCACACTGATTCGGGGACCTATCAGCTAATCCTCCTTTTGCAGACTTGATCAGCAAATTGTCCTACCGCCTCAGCCTTCAGGGATTAGAGAGAATTTCCAGTATCATCAACCCACTCGGGCTCACAAGGGCAGGCCAGTTTGCAAAGAGGCTTTGCTCTGAGCAGGAAGGACTAGACACTATCCGGAAGAGCAACTCCCTAGGATCTCTGCTCTGCCCTCAACTTCCCTTCTCATGGCGACATCCGTTTATGACAATCAGAGCTTCACACACAAGGTTAGAAGATGTTATACAGTTCCATTCGGTAGCAAATAAGACACAGTGGAGTGATTACAGCGAAAAGTACAAACATAAAATGAGACCAGGAAGGCCTAAAACAGACTGGACTGCGTTTTAATAGCCAGAAAGGGCCAGAGCACAGTGAGACCTGCTGAGGACGTCAAGGCCCAAGAAAGGAGAACCTGAGAGGACTCCGTAAAGGGTGACCAGTACAAAAGTCAAAGCCATTTCCCACTTCACCCATGAAGCATGAACACTCCTGCGTCAACGAGTGGATAAAGCCCTTTGCCCAGGGCCTGCGCCTATCATGGCAAGAATGAGGGGGCCCCTCGGGTCAGCCCCTCTCCAGGGGAGCTGCAGGACTTGCGGATTCCTCCACCAGAAGACACCGAGTCCCCTCGTGGGACGTCCCTTAGGTCGGTCTTCCACCCCACTCTGTGGACCTCTGTCTGATCCTCCTTGACCCCGACTCAGCCACCTCCCTGGGTGGCTGGGGATGGCAGGACAGGCTCCTCCGTTCTCACCTCCTCTTTTCTCTCCCGTCTTCACCGCCGCTGGGGAAGGGTCTCAGCAAAGCCCCCAAGTTAAGTCGAGAGGTGCCATCACTATGAGCGGGAGGGCAGGCCCGGCTCAGGAAAGAGCGCCCATGAACGCCGGGATGAGAGAAGATGCTGTTGTTCCCAGTGTCCACGTAAAGGTGGCGGCAGGATGCGCGGGGCCCTGGGGGCAGGACAAAGACATGGAGTAGGAGGGAGTGGTGATAGATGAGAAGGGACTTCAGACCCCCATCTGCAGCCTAAAGAGAGCCAAGCGCAAGTGCCATGCACAGACCCCTGGCCCTACACAGGTTTACACTGGATTAGGAGACAGACTGGGCCCTGCTCTGGCCTGATGCAACCAGAAAACCCTTCCCGTATCTGAAGGCAAAGCCACATGCTCACACAGCGTCTGGGTCATTCCTTGTAAGCAGGGGAGTGTTCCTGTCAATGTGATCGAACCAGCCGCAGGCCTGTGAAACCTAACTCAAGCCTCAGTTTCCCTATTGATCGGTTAAAAACACGCCCTCTAGGACAGAGTTAGGGTGATGGGTACAAGGTATGTAGGCCACCAGTTGGGGACAATTGCCTACAGCAGGAGTCTAATAAGTGCTGGGTTTGCCCTTTCTTGAGCCCAGTCTGAGGCAGCAGCTAATCTCCGTCAGCTGAGCTGCATGTGGCTCTGATGTGGAGAAGAGGGGGTACCGAGGCGGGCCCATTGGGGGGACAGCCTCTGGCCGCAGCCCAGCAACAAAGGGGCGGGAATCCAACCCAAGGAAGCAGCAGCATGAGCCTCACAGATGGCAGAGGGAAGGGAGCCGCGAACACGCGTCTCGGCTCCAGTGCGGAGGAATAGAGCTCTTATTTTCCCCTCTCTATCCTTGTGTGATGTGTTTCTGACACTAATCAGGGATCCAGCCCCCTGGGAGCCAACAATAATGATTAATGGTGTTAAATATAGCCAGAGACTGCCGGGGCAAAATTAGGCGCCATGCATAAAACATCACCCTCCTTGTCAGGTAGGCAAATCAGCCAGGCTTTGGGGCCAGGGCGTGCGGACTAGCGCCCCCTATTGGAGCAGCCCCATCCAGCCACCTCCTCACCTCCTGCCCACAGGGGTGTCTGCCAAGGTGCCTGCCATTTAGTATGCGACCACACGTGACCCCTGTGGACCTCAGAGTCACCATCAGGTTCCTGAGTTAATTCAGCATAAAGGAATCACTGTCGAGATGGTGGAAAGAAAATGTGCTTGGGACCCAGACAGACCTGGGTTCGAATCCCAGCTCTTCTGCTGCCTAGCTGTGGGGCCCTGGGCAAGTCACTTCCCATCTCTAAGCCTCGGTTTACCCTTCTGTGAACAGGCTTCTATCAAGGTATAGTGAGAGCAAAGCATTTGCTAGGAACTCAGGAAATGTTAGCTCCCTTCCTCCCATTCCCGTACCCAAATAGCTGTGTGACCTGCAGCAAATGACTTGGCCTCTCTGAAACCAAGTTTCTCCCCTCCAAAATGAAGACAGTGATGTCTACCTTCCTAGGCATCGAAGACACCTAATATGTGCTAACATGTCCATTCACTGTGCAGTGGACAGATGTGAGAACCAACTGTGCACCCGGCACCGTGCTGGGCTCGGCGGGGACCCCAAAGCCTGGGACATTCAGTCCTTACTCTCAGGGAGCCTACAGTCGAGGGGAGACGCAGGCAAAAAATTAAACAGTCTCTACATATTACAAGATATTTTCTAAAGGAAAAAAAAAGAGGCCAAACTAAACTGTAAGAGGGATTGGAAGGGGTCTGCCCCGAGGAGGTGATGCATGAGGCAGAGCCAATCCTTCTGGGAGTGTGGGAGTAGAAATCTCCTTCCCGCAATCGCTCTCCCAGGTCTCCCCCGCCATCATCAATGGCCCTCCCTTCTGTGACAGGGGCCCTCTCCCCATCAGGGGCGGCGGGGCGCTGGAGGCTGAATAGCTCGGCCCACCAAGATCGATGGTCCGCACACTGGGTTGTGCACACACCCCAGCGAGCGTCTGTTTATGATTATAAACAGGCGCTGCCTCCCTAATTTTATGTACATCATTAAACATACATAAAAATACACCTTCAGAGGAGATGAGGACATAAATAGAAATGAAGCTCTCATTCTGCCTCCCGCACTCCGGTTCTTTCCACCCTCTCCTGGGACCCACACAGCCGCAGCCCCAAGATGGCCCGAGGCGCGCCCGGGGGTCCGCTGGCAGGCGCGGCCAGCCGACGCAGATGCCACTGACGCCACCTCCCCTGGAGGAGGGCACCTGCACAGGCTCCTGTCTGTGTTGCACTCACTCTTCTGCAGGATGGCAGCACACCTCTCCACTGACCCACCTCTTCCACGGCCCTGGTCGGGGCTCCTCAGGTAGGACAATCCCTTCTGCCACCCCTCCTGCGGTCCCCTTCCTCTGGGACACCCCCTCGCCACCCTCCTTCCTCCCCTGGCTCCCTCAGCCACCAGCCCTAAGCACCAGCTAAGGCAGCCCCACGACATGGGACACAGAGAAAAGAAACCTGCGTCAGGGAATGGATGAGGCCGCCCACGGCAGGAGGTGACTTTCCTGGAGACTTGGGCCACCATAGGCGCCAGCCGTCTGTGCTGGGAGCACGAGGCCTTGGCACCTCTGCACCCCGCATCCCGACCGGGCGTCTCTGCGCTGAGGCCGCAGGTCCCCTGGGCCCTGGTCGCCTGCGCTCCACCACAGTGGTTGTTATTACCCAGGTGACACTGAGCCCCTTGAGGGTGGGACCGCCTCTTACTGACCCCACCTCGGTGGTGCGTGGCCCCAGGTGTGGCGCAGACCAAACACCTGGTGAACGTGTGTTACGCTGAACTGTCGACGTGAAAAGAAAGCAAACAGGTGGGGGTGAGAAGCCTTCTCAGCCAACACTGGCGATGCAGGAGCCACGGGAAAAAAGGCAAGTGTCTGCCCCACCACATTGCACTGCAGGACGCTTGCACGACAGAAAAACAACCACCCATAAACAAGGTTCGCAGACAACTCAATCTCTCTGGCAAAATCACTGAGTGTAGAGGCCAAAGAGGATTAAAATCTGTGCTGTACAGAGCGGACCAGTTGACAAGAAAGGGACAAACGACCCTATGGAGGCCTACGCAAAAGATTCATTCGTACGGGCAATTCACAGGCAAGCGTGTCCAAACGGCCAACCGATGAAAAGCGGCTCAGACTCACGGCTAGGCCGGGAAATGCACATGGAAAGTAACGGTGAGACACCACATTCCACCTCTCAACCTGGTCAAAGTGAATGAGACCGATAACCCCGCCGCTAGCTGGCGGGCTACAGCGGAAAGAGGGCTCTCCAGTTCCTGGGTCTGAAGTGCCACCTCTGAAGTGTTACAGCCTCTGGGGAAATCAAGCTGGCAACAGCGATCAAAGTTAAAAGTACGCAAATCTTCTGACCCAGCCATTCACACCCTAGAGAGAGAAAAATCTACAGACGTACCTAGGGATGTGTGTGCGTGTGTGCATGCATGGAGCTTGATCGGCAAGCTTCTTGTTGTGAACACACACAGGGAGTGAGTGACAATCCACAGGGGCAGGGGCAGTGAAAGGACAGGATATCCACGCTCAGGAATAGTATGCAGTCGGTAAAAAGAGTGCGTTAGACCTGGAGCTTTCAGGGTGAAAGGGTTTGCACAGGGCGCTGTTGAAGGGTGATGGTTCAGACGTGAAGACATTGATGTATGTTTGCCTGTGGTTACATGAACACTGGAAAACATGGGAAGACCTATACCAGGTTATTTAACATGGTTTCAGGGTGGACGTCAGGGGAAGTGACGTCACCAAAGGAGGGTGAGGGGACAGGGAAAACAAGGGAAAATTACACCGAAGTATATAATGGACCATTTAGGCATTTAGATAAAATTGTCTGCAAAAAGACATTTACATGTGTAAAGAAAGTTCTCCTCCCTCCTTTATCCCGTTTGGCCTCACGCTCACTTTCATCCCTATTTTCCTCACTCGGCCCCTCATGTCAAACAATTCAGACAAGAAGATCAGGTTGCTCTGAATAAGAAGCTGAATGTCTTACTTATCCGGCACCCTTAACTCTCCGGAAGGCAGCCTACAGCCACAAAGCAAACTAGAGATCTGATCGCCGAAAAGGATTACACGTTCCTTACTCCGGGCAAAGGGCTTTGAGTGAATCATTCTTATTTGACACAATTTTAATAAGCTTATGAAGCTCATGGAGGGAGCCAGGCCTGAAGGGGACCCCAGTGATCCACAGGACTGCATCGTCCCCTCCCCTTGCACATGGGCGGAACCTGTGGCTATCCCCTAACCAATAAGATGTGTTTCATTATACGGAACTCCGTCTTCACAGGTGAATGAGAGAGACACTCTCCAGCTGGCCTTGAAGAAGCAAGTGCTGTGTTGCAAATAGTGTGGGACAGGGCCACACGGAGGGGTCTGAGGGTGGCCTGCCGGCCCTGGGACAGCCCCGGCTGACAGCAGGAAGGAGCCTGGGCCCCCAGTCACACAACCACAGGACACGGATTCTGCTGGTAGTCTGAAGGAGATCACAAGTGGCTCTTCCCCGATCAAGCCTCCACGTGAGAACACAGCCCCATCCGCGCTGTGATGGTAGCCTCGTGGGACCCCAAGCAGAGGGCCAGGCTGTGCCGTGCCAGGGTCCTGGCCACTAGGAAGGAGAATGACAGACAGAAACTCTCTAGCTACAATTTGGGGCCATGCTGAGTTAGGGCAGAGGACGCTGCAAGCATCTGTCATGGCAGGGCATGGATATCTAAGACCCTGAGGGACCAGGAAAGGGGTGCAGAGAGGAAGGGAGCAGCGAGCATCTGAACCCTCAGCTGTCACTGCGACAACGCTGTTGTCCCCTGGAACAGAAAGGGACAGTCCAAATCCTCCCATCAGGAAGCAACAGCACGCTGGAGAACGAAACCTTTCCGGCAACGCGACTCGCCACGTGGCAGCCAGCACACTCAGAGCACAGAGACCCGGGCACTGAAGCGGTGCCCGCAGACCCACTCGCCAGGTGTTACTTCCCTTCACCCAGGAGAGAACAGAGGTTCAGAGGTCACACAGCCAGCAAGTGGCAGGACATGCGTTCATTCGAGCCAGCACGGCGAGGCACCAAGATCACGCTGTACCTCACCTAATGCCACAGCCACGCCTAACCCACCACGCTGCCTCCCTGGGCCTCAGTCTCCTCCATCTGTCACACGGGGGGAGCCTATGAGGAAAAAATGTCTGCATGGGTGGACAGCACTTACGCTTACAGGGATGCCTGGCAGGCAGCAAGCGCCGAACCTCTTTCCTAATGTCCCGTACTGCTCGCAGAAAAAGGGAGACAAAAAGCATGAGCTCCATTTCTGAACGGTAACAACTCCTGGGAAAATGGGTTATTATACATCATCTTCCGAGCACACGAACGACCCACCGGGGTGAACAAAGTGAGCTCTCTAATGTTCCCATGAGGCTTGTAAGGGAGACGGCAGGATCCTCCCACATCGGAGACCAGACCGCTGAGGCCTGACGCGGCTGAGCAACCTGGCCGGTCGGCACAGTGAGAGGCAGGATGGAAGACGGACTCTGTTCAGAGCCAGAGGGTGGCCCAGGGGGGCCACCTCCGAGACCCCGAGATCCAAGGTATTACCAGTTCAAAGGCTTCCAGCCAACTGGCCAAGACCTCCCGTCTGCACCAGCTCAGGCCGAGAGTGAGTCCTCATTTCAGATTTCCTGGCCAGGAGGGCCCAAGAGGTACACCCGCCTCCCCCCGCAGGAAACAGAGCTTCGGCGCTATCAGGGAACACTCGCCTGCAGCCGAGGCAGCACAGCCCTGTCGGTCGGGGCCCCTCACACCTCACAAGAGACTCATTTCTTGCACACACCAGGGACCAGAGCAGCAAAGCCAGACAGCCACAGGGTGGCGGGAACGGGCCTCCTCTTCCGGCGCTCACCGCCAGTTCAGTCCGGGACGCAAGCATTGGACAGTTACTGTTCTAAATAACCACCGCCACCCTCACGGAGAGACCTCGGGCACAGGGTGACACAGGGACCCAGCTAGGGCACGGGAAATGGAAAACCCGGTGCTTCACCCTCTGCTCTGCCTCTGCCAGCCTCCCGTGCCCCATGCACAGAGCCGGAGTCAAATAAAGGATTGAAACGGGTACGTTGCCACTCTGCAGCTTAGGGTTTACAACACACTTCCCCTCCAGAAGCAGACGCACGAGAGCACCTGTGGGGATGTTACATACAGAACTGTTCATCAGGAAGGAGGGAGAGCGGGCAGTGTGTCCCCAAAGAGAAGGCTGGTCAAGTTCTGGTCAGAATTCCACGCAGTCGGTAAAGATGCTTCGTGAGCCTTTCTTCACATGAAAAGGTACTCACTCTTTTAGGCAAAAGTGTGCGTTTCACTGTCAGATACATT
>PVJI01023529.1:0-16466 GCA_004026765.1 Micronycteris hirsuta
CTAAGGGGGAGGAATCCTGGAGGGTTGGGGGGCAGGGTGGAGGGGGCCGGCTAAAGAGGGGAAAATTGAGAAAACCGCAATAGCATAATCAATTAATAAAAAAAAAAAAACTCCTTCCTGTCCGGGTCAGGTGGCTCAATTGGTTGGAGCATCACCCATAGACCAAAAGGTTGTGGGTTTGATTCTCGGTGAGAGCACATATCTGGTTCATGAGTTAGATCCCTGGTCAGGGTGCATACAAGGAGGCAACCGATCAATGTCTCTCTCATATCAGTGTCTGTCTGTCTGTCTGTCTCTCTCTCAAGTCAGTGAACATATCCTCAGGTGAGGATTAAAAAAATAACATAAAATACCCCTCCCTATTTCAATTGCATATCTAGTAAGGCTGGATGTTTTCCATGTACTTCAACTAAAACAACATATTGCAAAAGATGGAATGCAAGAGGAGATATGAGAACCCAGTTGTCTTCTTAATAGCCAGATATTAAAAAGGCTTGCAAAAATTTAAAACAATGCCAGAAATATATTTCATTAATGTTAATGAAATATATACATAATGAGTTTCTTGTTTAAAATAAATTAACAAATACTTAAATGAAATCTCCATTTTAATTTCAAATATGGTTAATGTTGATATGTATAATCTACATAAATGAAGGCTTTTGGGGCTGCTCCATGATTTTTAAGAGTATAAAGAAATCCTGAGGCCAGCAAGTTTGAAAATGAATATCTGGTCCAACCAGCCACATGGCTCAAGAGCATCTTCTGCAGCATTCTTGAGAGTGACCATCTGTTCACAGCTGTTTTGTTTTGTTTTGTTTTTTTCTGGAATAGGAAGCTTGCTAGTTTTCCAGAAGTCCCATTCCATATAGTGACCTGAAACCTACATTCTTATAACCTTCACCCATTGGTCCCACTTCTAGCCTCATCAATCATGCAAAATAATGTCTTTCAGATATTTTCGTCCATTTAAAAGCAGCCATCTGGCCTCCCAACTATCTTCAGTCCTTGTCTTCTGATTTGGTTAGTGAATCCTTCATCACCCCACACGAGATTATTTGTACCCATTCCAGTTTTTCATTGTCCCAAAGACCTTTCTCTTTATTTACTTTCAAGGTTAGGGGTATTTCTTAGATAACTGATGTTTTTTAAAATCTGACCCTAGAATAGTTGACGGTTTCTACAGTAATGTTTACCAGATTCAGGAATGAACATACGTGTTTTGTGACTTTTCTGTATACTTGCATAAATATTTATAAGCCCACCCACCCCTTTTTTATGGAAATGATACAGCTGCGAACTCCTCCTTTCCCCTAGCTTGGTTTCCATGTGGAGGTAACTCTAGTAAAACAATACCCTGATCTCTTGACCATACTCCCTGCTCTCCAGGAAAAGAGACTTATCCAGCCCCAAGTGAGGCAGGCATGTGGTTTTCAGTGTTGCCCATAATGGGGTGGGTAAAATTCAACTCAGGGGCTCAGTATTAGCAAGCCTATTCATTACCACATCTACCCTCTTTCTCCATTCTAGCCTTTATCTGTCATAAGGGTGATATTTTATCTCCATAGGCCTGACTTCTGTGTCTATTTCTCATTCCATAGCCAGAGAGGGAAAAGGATGTTAATTATTGGGTCCCTTCAAATCCCAATGCTTTTTAAAATTTTAACCAAATCAAAGGTTTAAAAAATTAAACTAAATCTTTATATTAGCCCATTTTCAATAATCTTAGACTCAGGAAAACACATGCTCTGGTATCTGACTTGATCACTGATAAACTCCTTCGTAGTTAGGGAATTTGTTTTCAAATGTAAATGAGAGCAGTTTAAGAATAAAATAGATTTGGTGAGAGGAAAGCCAAAAACACTGCCTTGGGAGGGAGGGACAGGGGACAGAAAATCAGAGTTGTTCTGGTCCACTGAGAACAGGACACATGACACATGTACTCGCAGAGGAAGGCACTTGGAGAAGCACAAACTCTTTCACACACAACGCTCGGTCCCACCTTCTCAGCTCTGAAAGCCGCGACCTGAGGAAAAAAGGGTGTTCAGGACAAACCATGTAGTACAAAATTCAAATGAGATGATGAAAAGTAGTTAAGGCAACAGTGATCATGAATAAACTTTAAAGAAAATAATCAACAGGAATCCAATTCTGTACTATGAAATCTCTTATTTATGTTCGTTATTTGGGGGCCCCTGAACCAGGGGCCCTCATTTAGTTACTTTCTGTACTTTGTGCTCTGTCTTGATTCTCACTGATTTCCCAGAAATCCTTGGTAAAGTTTTTATGCCATTTTCTAACAAATTAGTCTTAAAGAGAAAATACAGCTCTAGTGGGTATTTGGTAGAAACTACTAAAGAAAGTTTTATGACTGAGTGAGAGGCACAAAGAGGCTTGCACCCCAGAAGTCTTGGATGCTCTCCCTGCAAAATTCCCACGAAGCTTTACCTCAGTGAGAGGAGCTCCTGACACTTCCTCCGAATAGAATGCAGAGCGGAGTCACAGTCTGGCCTTTGGGAAGCTGACACTTTGCCTGAGAGAGGGAAGCTTCCTGGGGCTTCACAGAGATTGGAACACGGTTTATTATTTTTGTGGATAGCCATGTGTGCCAGGTAAAAATTATTAATCTCCCTCCATCTATACGCTCCTTCCCTTGTAGTTTCCTTCCAGGCTTCAGGAAAGTACTTAAAAGGTTTGATGGAATTCAGATGAGGTTCAAAATATTTTAAAGTTCAAATATAACTATTTGAAAGCACAGTTCTTATGCAACAGTGGGAAAATGTAGCAAAGGAACACCTGACAATAATCCACATTCATCCACTCACCATGGGGCTGGATTCCTCAGCTCTCCCTCTGTCAAACGGGGAACATTGCAAGTACCTACAATTACTGTAGACCACAGGTGGCAAACACAAGGCCCGCGGCCCGAATCCAGGCCTCCACCCTGTTTTATCCAGCCCGGCACCTTGTTTCTACCCCACAGCAGCACTGAGCTCTCGCTTAACTGTTAAGGAGCAGTTACATTTATACAGTCCTAAAATGACATTTGGCCCTTTGAAGGCAATCAGGAGGCTGATGTGGCCTCCGGTGAAAATGAGTTTGACACCCCTGCTGTAGACAGTGATGTAGAACAACTTTTAAAGCCCTATACAGTATATGCACGAAGACAATTCTCCATCCTTTCGTTCTCTTTATTTTTTGTTCTTCTCTTTTGCCTGCTTTCTCTCCCTTCCTTAACTCTTCTTTTTCTAGCCCACCCATCCTACCTTTCTTGCTGGTGATCAGGTGAATTATATAGTCAGACTAATCTGACCTTCAATTTAGTCAAATAGTTGATATATCTGTTCTACTCCAAGTGCCATAATAACTATAACTAATATTTATATCATGTGGTATACCTTAGAAAGTGCCTTCAAAACATTAGTTCATATTGGGAAGTCTGCCAAAACAAAACAAGCTAAGTCTTAGTGTTATCACATGTCAAACCCCATCCTGGGGATGTAGTTATGTATAATGAAGCACAATGAAGCTATGTGAAGAAAAGCCTACAGTTCTGTCTCCCTGTGTCTTTCCTTTACTTCTACAGAGTACACTCACACCATTTTTGTCACCAGCTGCGGAGTGGTGGTGTTCCCAAATACCACGTAATGCTCTAAGATGCCAGCTGAGTGTCCTACCCTGTAACTCAGTTCTAACGCCATCGCCCTGGAGACAGCAGCAGACCTCACAGGTTAAGGGCTTGGACCCACAAGAATGCCTGCATTCCTGGGGCCATTGGCAAGTGGCAGGTCCCCGATTACCCATGACCTCTTGCCCCTACGATCCGATTATTTGCTAGAACAGCTCACAGAACTCAGGGAAACACTTACATTTATCAGTTTATTGAAGGATATGATAAAGGACACAGATGAATAGCCAAATGCAGAGATGCATAGGGAGGGTCCCGAGTGCAGGAGGTCCTTTCCCCGTGGAGCCGGGCCGTGTGACTCTGCTGGTACATGGGTGTGTTCACCAGGCCAGATGTTTCCGAAGCCTATGCTATTGGAATTTTTATGGAGGCTGCCTCATGTAGGCATGATCAGTTATTAGCTCTAATTCTAGCCCCTCTCCCCTCTCTGGAGAAGTGGAGATGAAAACCTCAAGCATCTAATCCTGGCTTGGTCTGCCCGATTACCAGCCCACATGCAGGAGCCCACCAAGAGTCACCTCAGTAAGACAAAAGTTGCTCCTGGTGCTCCTACCACTTAGGTGTCTGCGAGGGCTCTAGGAGGTCTGTGTCAGGAACCAGATGGAAGCCATCCCTACATCTCGCCAGATCGTCTTGCTAACATTACATAAGGAGTACAAATGGTAAATATGTTAATAAATGAGGTAGTGTCTTACAGACAGCGAATTCATTTAACAGCATGCTCTCTGGGTGCAATGTTGAATCACAATTGCTGATTCTGGGAAAAACAATGGCATAGCTGAAACTTGTCTCCGGTGTCCTCCTCATTCCATCCTTCTATTTATCTCTCTCCATTTTAGTAATTAAGGTGTTTATGTGTTTTCCTTTCAGGAAAAGAAACCGTTGATATAATGAAGAGTTAGTAATTTAATGATTTGTCCTTTCCAGGAATATCTAATTTTTTAGATATTAGATATCTAACACTCTCCATCTCCATCTCTTTTCTAGATTTCTCTTTAGATATTTCTTTAAATATCAGTTTTCTTCTAGGTTCCACTCTAGATGCTCAACTTCCCACCTCTCCCTGGGTGAATATCCCCACTTTTATAGAGTCAGAGATCCTTATACACCAACAATTCCCTAAATTATCTCCAGCCCAGTCTCTTTTCTGAGCTCCAGACCTACCAGCAGATATCCAACTGCACACTGGGCTTTGCCACTTGGGTGTGCGCAGCTCTTTCAAATTCGACACGTCTAAGTCTTAGTTCATCTTTCCAGTAATGTCTACCTCTGCTTCTATATTCCCCCTCTGCATGAATGTGTCGCTGTTCACCTAGTGGCTGTAGTCAGGAACCTAGAAACCATCTTGTTCCTCCCTCTACCTCATTCTCCAAAACCATTCGCCAAGTCTTGCCAATTCTATCTCCTAAATATCTTGTGAATTCTGCTCACATGTCTCTCTCTGTCCCTACCAGCACCATCCTGGTCAGCTGTCAATTGTCTCTCATCTGGAGTATCACAGCGCCTCCCAATTAGCCTTCTTATTCCCTATCTAGGCAATTCAAACACTATAGCTAAAATGATTTATTTAAATTTACTTTCTATTTCTTTATTCCTTTGTACAGCATTTTGGGAGAATTCCTCAGCCTAATCATCTATCTTATGAATTCACTATACAGTCATTTATTTCAAATATATCTAATTAGTTATTTGAAACCTTATTGTATTAGTTTGAGGAAATGTATTTATTTTAAAGCTCTGTTCTGTTTGTTCTATTAACAAAGTTTCCTTAGTAAGTTTTTCTGTTAAGTGTGTTCTCATAGTGTCAGTTTCTTTCAGATTTCTAGCAAATCTTTGTTGTGTGCTTGGCTTTGCACTTAGAAATCCCTGCTAGATTGTTTACTACCTCTGTTCCTACCAGGGAGAGGAACAGAATAATCTGCTAGCGTTTATGCCTTACATTGTTTTTCTGTGACAGCAGAAGAAACCCCAGCCAGGTCACTGGGCTTGAAGGCTTTGTCAGATACCTGATGACAGATACCTGTCTTTCTGACCCAGTAACTGCTGTACACGGCAATAGACACTTTTTTTTGCTGAAGCCCAGCCCATGAAAGAATGTGTGATATAAAGGAGTGGACCAAACCAGCAATAGGAAATCAATAAAGACATAGTTGAATTCAACAACACGATCAATCGACTGGATATCACTGACATCTATAGGCTACACCTTCCAATAATAGCAGAATACTATTCTTCTCAAGCTTACATGGAACCTTTACCAAGATAGATCACATTAACAAATTTAAAAGAATATAAATCATACAATGTCTACTCTCAGAATGCAATGGAATTAAACTACAAATCAAGAACAGAAAGATCATTGGAAAAATCCCCAAATACATGGAGATTAAACAATATTATTTTAAATAACACCTGATTTAAAGAAGAAATCTCAAAAATTGTTTAAATATTTTGAATTAAATTAAAATAAGATCATAGCTTATGAAAATTTGTGAGATGTGGTGAAAGCAAATCTTGGAGGAAAATTTATAGCATTAAATACATATATTAGAAAAGAAAGATCTAGAATCAATAATCTAGGCTTCTACCTTTGAAAACTATAAAAACAAAACTAAATACAAAGTAAGCAGAAGAAATATTAATAATTAGAGCAGGAATCAAAAAGAAAATCAACAAAACCAAAAGCTGGTTATTTGAAAAGATACATGAAATTGATAAGCCTCTCGCCAGGCTAAGAAAGAAAGAGAGAACACAAATTACTAATACCAGAAATGAAAGAGGGGACATCACTATAAACCTCATGGACATCAAAATGAGAGTAAAGGGATACTACGTACAACTTTATGTTCACCAATTCAATAAACTAGATGAAATGGACCACTTTCTTGAAAACCACAATCACCAAAACTCACACAAGAAGAAACAGATGATCTGACTATGTCTAAATATCTTAAAGAATCAATAATTAATAACTCCAAAACAGAAAGTACCAGGCTTAGATGGACTTACTGGTAGACCTTTACAAAACATTTAATGAAGATATTATACCAATTTTCTACTACCTCTTTCAGAGAATGGAAGCAGAAGGAATATTTCCTGCATCATTCTATGAGGCCAGCATTACCCTAGTGCCAAAACCAGACAAAGACATTACAAGAAAAGAAAACTACAGACCACCCTGGCCAAGTGGCTCAGTTCGTTGGAGCATTGCCCTGATACCGAAAAGGCTGCAGGTTTGATTCCTGGTCAGGGCACATACCTAGGTTGTGGGTTCTATCCCCCTTCAGGGCATGTATGGGAGTCAAGTGATGGATGCTTCTCTCCCTTCTTCTCTCTGTAAAATAAATTTTAAAAACATATCCTCAGATGAGAATTTTTAAAAAATTTAAAAAACTACAGACCAATTGCTCTCATTCTGCAAAATCCTCAACAAAATATAAGCAAATTGAATCCGATAATGTATAAACAGAATTATACACCACAACCAAGTGGAATTTATCCAAGGCATGCAAGACTGGTTAAAATTAAAAAATAAATTAATATAATCCATCACATCACAAACTAAGAAAGAAAAAAAAAGGAGTGGACCTGCCTGGATATGAGGACTGTGGTACACCACCTAACCTCTCTGGGCCCTTCTTCCTGTTTCTACCCCTAAGATCATGGAGCACCACTGGTGTTATTTTCCCCTATTGCATTTATATTCTTCCGTGGTCTCCTGTTCTAGGGAGCCAGTTCCTTCTTTAATTCAGTTTCATTTGCTTCTAATTTGGGAGACTTTTATTATCCTAATATCTTTTGAAGAACGGAAGTCTTTTTTTTTATTTTGATAGAGTCCATTAATTTTTTTTATGATTCTTTTTTAATTTTTACTGTATTTTTCCATTACCGTTTAGTCCCTTATACCTCTCTCCCCCCAATAATCCCCACAGTGCTGCACATGTTCATGAGGCCTTTTTCCTTTTTGTTCAGTCCCTCCACCCTCTAATATCCCCACCCTTCTTAGCACTCAGCCTGCTCTCTATCTATGAGTCTGTATCTATTTTGCTGTTAGTTCAGTTTGTTCATTAGATTCCACATAGGAGTG
Organism: Micronycteris hirsuta; assembly: GCA_004026765.1. Classification (NCBI taxonomy): domain Eukaryota; kingdom Metazoa; phylum Chordata; class Mammalia; order Chiroptera; family Phyllostomidae; genus Micronycteris; species Micronycteris hirsuta. Next base: position 7,776 of record PVJI01023529.1, read on the forward strand.
AAATCATACGATATTTGTCTTTCTCTGACTGGCTTATTTCGCTTAGCATCATGTTCTCTAGGTCCATCCATACTGTCGCAAAGGGTAAATTTTTCTTCTCTTTTACAGCTGAGTAGTATTCCATTGTATAAATGTCCCATAGTTGTTTTTTACACTCATCTAGTGATGGAAACTTGAGTTGTTTTCATATCATGGCGATTATAAATAATGCTCCAATGAACACACGGTTGCTTATGTTCTCTTGAATTAGTGATTTGGGTTCCTTCAGATAAATTCAAAGAAGTGGGATCACTAGGTCAAAAGGCAGTTCCATTTTTAATTTTTTGCGGTGTCTCCAACTGTTTTCCACAGTAGCTGCACCAATCTACATTCCTACCAAGAGTGCAAAAGGGTTCGCCTCTCTCCACATCTTCACCAGCACTGGTTTGTTGATTTATTGATGATGGCCATTCTGACAGGTATGAGATGATATCTCATTGTGATTTCTCTTTGCATTTCTCTGATGATTAGTGACATTGAGCATCTTTTCATGTCTATTGGCCATCTGTATGTCCTCTTTGGAGAAGTGTTTATTCAGGTCCTTTGCCCATTTATTAATTGGGTTATTTGTTTTTTGGTGTTGAGTTTTGTAAGTTTTTTATAAATTTTGGACATTAACCCCTTTATCAGATGTATCAGTAAATATGTTCTCCCATTTTGTGGTTGACTTTTTATTTTGTTGATGTTTTCTGTTGCTGTGCAAAAATGTTTTACTCTGACATAGTCCCATTGGTTTCCCTTGTCTATGGAGATATATCCGATAAAATATTGCTACAAGCAGTATCTGAGATTTTACTGCCTATGTTTTCTTCTGTGATTTTTATTGTTTCAGGTCTAACATTTAAGTCTTTAGTCCATTTTGAATTTATTCTTGTGTGTGGTGTCAGAAGGTATTCTAGTTTCATTTTTCTGCACTTATCTGTCCACTTTTCCCAACATTTATTGAATAAACTATCTTTAGCACATTGCATGTGCTTGCTTCCTCTGTGGAATATTAATTGACTATAAAAGTGTGGGTTTATTTCTGTGGTCTCTATTCTGTTCCATTGATCTATGCATCTGTTTTTATGCCAGTACCATGCTGTTTTGATTGCTATGGCCTTATAATAATATAGTTTCATATTAGGTAGGGTGATTCCTCAAACTTTGTTCTTCTTTCCCAGGATCATTCACTGTTGCTATGCAGGGCCTTTTGTGGTTCCCCATAAATTTTTGAAATATTTGTTCTAGTTCTGTGAAACACATCATTGGAATCTTGATAAGCATTGCATTGAATCTATAGATTACTTTGGGTAAAATGGAGATTTTAATGATGTTAATTTTTCCCATCCATGAACATAGTATGTGCTTCCATTTATTTGTATCTTCTTCAATCTTGTTCTTCAACATCTTTTAATTTTCCAATACATGTCTTTTAACATCCTTGATTAGGTTTATTCCGAGGTATTTTATTCTCTTTGAAGTGATTGTGAATGGAATTCTTTTCTTAATTTCCCTGTTAGTTTGTTATTGGCATATAAAAATGCAACTGATTTCTGGATATTAATTTTGTATCCTGCTACTTTGTTGAATTAATATATCATTTCTGGTAGTTTCTTGGTGGAATCTTTGGGGTTCTCTATGTACAGTATCATGTCATCTGCAAATAAAGACAGTTTTACTTCTTCCTTTCCAGTTTGGATGGCTTTCATTTTTTCTTCTTGTCTGATTGCTGTGACTAGGACTTCCAGTATTATGTTGAATAAGAGAGGTAAAATCAGACATCCATGTCTTGTTCCTGATCTTAAGGGGAACTCTTGTAGTTTTTTGCCCATTGAGTATGATGCTGGCAGTGGGTTTGTCATATATGGCCTCTATTATGTTTAGGTATGTTCCTTCTATTCCCAATTTGCTGAGGGTTTTTATCATAGATGTGCTAGATTTTATCAAATGCTTTTACTGCATTTATTGATATGGTAAGATGGTTTTTATCCTTCATTTGTTTATGCGGTGAATCACATTTATTGACTTGCTAATGTTGTGCCAGGTTTGCCATCCCTGAATAAATCCCACTTGATCATGGTGTATGATCTTTCTGATGCATTGCTGTATTCAGTTTGCTAATATTTTCTTGAGGATTTTAGCATCTATGTTCATCAGCGATTTTGGCCTATAATTTTCTTTTTCTGTAGTGCCTTTAACCGGTTTGGGACCAAGGATATTGCTGGCCTCATAATATGAGCTTGGGAGCCTTCCCTCCTCTTCAATGTTTTGAAATAGTTTGAGAAGGAGAGGCGTTAGTTCTTCTAGGTATGTTTGGTAAAACTCATCTGTAAAGCCCTCCAGTGCAGGGTTTTTGTTGGGAGGTTTTTGATTAACTGCTTCAGTTTCACTATGTGTAATCTGTCTATTCAAATTCTCTGATTTTTCCTGATTTAGTTTTGGAAAACTGCATGTTTCTAAGAATTTATCCATTTTGTCCAGGTTGTCCAGTTTGCTAGCATATAGTTATTAATAATATTTTCTTACAATCCTTTGTATTTCTTTGGTGTCAGTTGCTATTTCTCCTCTTTCATTTCTGATTTTATTTATTTGGTTCCTCCCACTTTTTTTCTTGACTCTAGTTAAAGGTTTGTCAATCTTATTTGTCTTTACAAAGAACCAGTTCTTGGATTCATTGATCATTTGTGTCATTTTTAAAAACATTTATTTATTTATTTATTTATTTTTAGAGAGAGGGAAAAGGAAGGAGAAAGGAGGGAGAGAAGCATCAATGTGTGAAAAAAACATAGATCAGTTGCCTCTTGCACACCCCCAACTGTGGACCTGACCTGTAACCCAGGCACGTGCCCTTACTGGGAATAGAACAGGTGACCTTTCAGTTCACAGGCCAGCACTCAATCCACTGAACCACACCAGCCAGTGCTATATCATTTTCTTTTTTTGGACTATATTTCATTTATTTCTGTTCTAATTTTTATTATTACTTCATTCTACTCCTTCTGGGCTTTGTTTGTTGTTTTTTTCAAGTTCCTTTAAGTGTAAAGTTAGATTGTTTATTTGAGGGGTTTTTTTTTGTTTGTTTGTTTGTTTCTTTGTTTTTGAGATAGGCCTATAATGCTATGACTTTCCTTCTTAAGATTGCTTTCCCAGTGTCCCACAGATTTTGGATTGTTGTGTCCTTATTTTCATTTGTTTCAGGGTATCTCCTGATTTCTTCCTTAATCTCATTATTGACCCATTAATTGTTTAATAACACATTATTCAGCTTCCATGTCTTTGTATGTTTTTGTGTTCTTGTTGTTGATTTCTAGTTTCATAGCATTGTGGTCAGAGAAGATGCTCAATATGATTTCAATCTTCTTAAATTTATTAAGACTTGTTTTGTGTCCTAACATGTAGTCTATCATAGAAAATGTTCCATGTGCACTTGAAAAGTATGTATATTCTGCTGCTTTGGAATGAAATGCTATGAAGATATCAATTAAATCCATTTGATCTAGTGTGTTGTTTAAGGCCACTATCTCTTTGTTGATTTTATCTCTAGAAGATCTACCCATCGAAGTCAAAGGGATGTTAGAATCCTGAACTATGATTGTGTTTCTGTCGATCTCTCTCTTTAAGTCCATCAAGATTTGCTTTACATATTTAGGTATTCCTACATTGGGTGTGTAAATATTTACTAGGGTTATATCCTCTATCATTATGTAGTGTCCTTCTTTGTATCTTACTATAGCCTTGGTTATAAAGTCTACTTTGTCATATATAAGTATTGCTACCCAGCTTCTTTTTTCCTTTCTATCTGCATGAAATATTTTTTCAATCCTTTTACTTTTAGTCTGTGTGTATGTCTCAATCTGAGGTGGGTATTTTGGAAGCAGCACATATATGGGTCTTGTTTTCTTTTTTTTTATTTTAAAGATTTTATTTATTTAGTTTTAGAGAGTAGGGAAGGGTGAGAAAAGAGGAGAGGGAGAAAAACATCAATGTGTGGTTGCTTCTCATATGCCCACAAGTGGGGACTTGGCCAGCAACTCAAGCATGTGCCCTGACTGGGAATCGAACCAGCAACTCTTTGGTTCACATGGCAGCACTCAACCCACTGAGTCACACCAGCCAGGGCAGGGCCTTGTTTTCTTATCCATTCAGCTACCTTATGTCTTTTGATTGGAGCATTTAAGTCATTTACATTTAAAGTGATTATTGATATATATGTATTTGTGCCATTTTATTGTTAGACTATTTCCCTCTTTTTTTTTCTTTCTTTCTCTTTTTCTTCTTCTTAAAGCAAGCCCTTTAACATTTGTTGTAGTAGTGGCTTGGTGTTAACAAACTCCTTTAGCTTTATCTTGTCTGGGAAGCTCTTTATTTCTCCTTTGATTTTAAATGAGAGCATTGCTGGGTAAATCTTGGTAGTATGTCCTTGTTTTTCATCACCTTGAATATTTCACACCACTCCCTTCTGGCCTGAAATGTTTCTGTTGAGAAATCAAATGATAGTCTAATTGATTGTCCCTTCTATGTAACTACCTCCTTTTCTCTTGCAGCTTTTAGGATTCTCTCCTTGTCTTTAGGTCTTGACATTTTCATTATAACGTGTATTGGTGTAGGCCTCTATGGATCCAACTTGTTTGGGACTCTTTGAGCTTCCTGAACTTGTGTATCTTTTTCCTTCATCAGAATAGGGAAGCTTTTGGCCATTATTTCTTCAAACAGGTTATCGGTCCCTTGCTCACTCTCTTCTCCTCTGGTATTCCCATGATACAGATGTTGTTATGCTGCATGTGTCCCAAAGGTTTCTTAAGTCCTCCTCGTTTTTTAAATTCTTTTTTCCCCTCTGCTTGAGTGTTTTTTCTACCTTGTCTTCCAAATAATTGACTTGACCCTCTGCTTCATCTAACCTACTGTTTATTCCTTCCAGTGCATTATTTATTTCAGATATTACATTTTTTTTATTTCTGACTGATCCTACTTATAGTTTCTATGTCTTTTTTTCATGCTGTTGAATATCCTTATAACCATTACTCTAAACTCTCTATCTGTTAAATTGTCTGCCTCCATTTCATCTGATTCTTCTTCTGGAGAATTTTCTTGTTCTTTCATTTGGAGCCTATCTCTTTATCTTTCCATTTTGGCTGCCTCTTTGTGCTTGTTTCTGTGTATTAGATAGATCTGCAAACTCTGGTGCAGACCTAAGTCAAACTCTGTCTGTGTCTGGCCCTGGGCAACCTGTATGGAGCTATCAGCGATCCACAGCATGTGGCTCCTTCTGCTTGGCCTGGGTATGTGCAAAAGAACAAGGCTGCATGCCAGGGGTGGCTTCTACCAGCACCAGGCTCTGGGGAGGGTCAGCTACATGTTCAGAGCTCCCAGCAGTCCTCCTCTGCCTGCTTTTCTGTAGGCTTAATCAGTGAATGTCTTCCAGCTGTACTCCTCAGTAGCAGGGCTTAAGTGCCACAGGGTGGGGCAGAGTAACTCCTGTGGGCGAAGCTACTGCTTCCCCTCAGGCTGATGTCACGTGGATGGGAGTGCTCTGCCAAGGAAGACGGCCTCTGAAGTATGGGGAATGACTCAGCACAGGGATCTTGGTGGCTGTTCCTTCAGTTCTCCCCAAAGCCACCAGCTCCAGATTCTCCTCATGCATCTGTAGTCCACTTTGCCCTCCCTTCACCATAACCCAGGGTAAGTGGCTACAAACAGAACTTTGTGCATTGGCCCTTTAAGAGGCTCTCTGTGTCTCCAGCCATCTCTCCCTGGTAGACAGAAACCCTGCTGCTTTTCACAGCCATATGTTATTTGAGTTCCTTCCCCAGTTCTAGTGCTATAGGCTGGGGAGCCCAGCTTGGGGTTTAGAACCTCCCCGCACACTTCTCAGGGGGAACCTTACTGCCACTGAAACAACCCTCTGGAATTTCAGCTGCTGCCTGTGGGAGCCCAGCCAACCCCCTCATGTCTTCTCCACACTGTGAAGGAGTCACGTTGCCATGAAGCAGCTTCTTGGGCCTGCCCGTGGTTATAAGGCTTCTCTCCAGCTAGTGTTCAGTTGGTTATTCAGGCTGATTTTTCTATAATTTACTTGTAATTCCAGTTTGGTCCTGGGAGGAAGTTAGTGTAGCTTCCACCTACTCCTCTGCCATCTTGGGTCCTCATCTATGGTTAATTTTTTTTGTTGCCTGTCTATGAAATATTTTCCCTACCCAAAGGTCTTAAAGATCTTCACGTACTTTTTAAAAATTTGTAATTTTTGGTTTTTATTTAAGACTATTACCCATTTTGAGGTAACTTTGTGTTGATTTCCCCCCATGTATAATTGCCTTTCTTAAATCATTTATATATATTTTTATACATTCATTATGTTCCATTAAGCTACATATCTATCCTTATAAAAATACCACGGTCTTGTATATGTAACTTTGTAACATATTCTGAACTCAGAATAAGTTGTCTAACTTCCATTTTCTTTTTTAAAATTGTTTTAGTTATTCTGGATCAGTTGCATTACTTTATGAATTTTAGAATTAGCTTGTCGACTCTTACATAAAAGTACCATGGGCTTTTTGGTTGGGGTGATGTTGAGTCTATAGATCAATCGCTTCACAAGGAGTGTGAGAATCTTTCCACAAGCACTTCCATCATCCTCTTCCACTGTCTGGAATGTGGTTGTCAAAATTCAGCCTCCTTGGGGACGGCTGGGGTGGGGGTGGAGGTGGGGGGAAAGGCAGAAAACTATACTTGAACAACAATAAAGTTAAAAATAATAATAATAAAATGAAGTAAAAGTAAAAAAATTCTACTTCTACATATGCAATAAGCCCCACAATATTATTATTTTCATGTTAAACTGTCAGTTTTCTTTTGAGGAATGTCTTTAAAACAGAGGAAAATGATCTCTTATATTTATTGACATATTTACATTTTTGGTTCTCTTTTTTTCTCAACAATCTGAGTCTCCCCCGGTATCATTTTTGTGTAAGTCTGAAAAGAACTTCTTTTAACATTTCTTAAAGCATAAGTCTTCTGGAAATTACCTCAAATTTGTTGTTGTCATTGTCTGAAAAAGTCCATTCCACCTTCACTTTTTAAAGACTTTCTCTGGATATAAAATTATAGGTTAACAGGTTTTTTTTTTCTTTCAGCATTGTAAAGATTTCTTATTGCCTTCTGAATCGCATTGTTTCTTATGAGAAGTTAGTGATAATTCTTATCTTTATTACTTTATGTGTGATGTCGCTTTTTCCTCTCATTGTTTTAAGATTTCTAGTTTATTACTGTTTCCAGAAATCTAATTATAATGTGCTTTGTGTGGTTTTGCCCCCAAATTTGGAAATTTTTGATAATTCTTTTTTTTAAATATATTTTATTGATTATGCTGTTACAGTTGTCCCATTTTCCCCCCTTTCTTCCCCTCCGCCCCCATACCCCCACATTCCCCACCCTTTAGTTTTTGTCCATAGGTCATACACATAAGTTCTTTGGCTTCTACATTTCCTATACTATTCTTAACCTCCCCCTGTCTGTTTTCTACCTCCCATTTATGCTACTTCTTCTCCGCCCCTTCCCCCCTCCCCTTACCACTCCCCTGTTGATATCCCTCCATACCTTATATAAATCCCTTTAACATTTCATACAATAAAGGCTGGGTAATGATGAACTCCTTGAACTTGACCTTATCTGAGAAGCACTTTATCTGCCCTTCCATTCTAAAAGAGTTTAGCTGGATAGAGTATTCTCGGATATAGGTCCTTGCCTTTCATGACTTGGAATACTTCTCTCCAGCCCCTTCTTGCCTGTAAGGTCTCTTTTGAGAAATCAGCTGACAGTCTTATGGGAATTCCTTTGTAGGTAACTGTCTCCTTTTCTCTTGCTGCTTCTAGGATTCTCTCCTTATTTTTAATCTTGGGTAATGTAATTGTGATGTGCCTTGGTGTGTTCCTCTTTGGGTCCAGCTTCTTTGGGACTCTCTGAGCTTCCTGGACTTCCCGAAAGAGCTTGGGGAAGTTCTCCATCATTATATGTTCAAATAAGTTTTCAATCCCTTGGTCTTCCTCTTCTCCTTCTGGCATCCCTATAACTCGGATGTTGGGACATTTAAAGACATCCTGGAGGTTTCTGAGCCCCTCCTCCATTTTTTGAATTCTTGTTTCTTCATTCTTTTCTGGTTGGATGTTTTTTTCTTTCTGCTGGTCCACTCTGTTGATTTGAGTCCCAGTTTCCTTCTTATCCATATTGGTTCCCTGCAGATTTTCCCTCAGTTTCTTTATATTATCCTTCACTTGTTCAGCTAATTTCGACCATTTTTCTACCAATCCTGTGAGCATCCTGATTACCAGTGCTTTGAACTGTGCATCTGATAGGTTGGCTATCTCTTCGTCACTTAGTTGTATTTTTTCTGGAGCATTTTTTTTAAAAAAATATATTTTATTGATTATGCTGTTACAGTTGTCCCACTTCCCCCCCATTCTTTCTCCCCACTCCCTTACCCCACCTTTCCCCACCCTTTAGTTTTGTCCATAGGCCATACACATAAGTCCTTCTGCTTCTGCACTTCCTATACTATCCTTAACCTCTCCCTGTCTGTTGTCTATCTACCATTTATGCTACCTGTTCTGTGCCCCATTCCCACCCTCTCCCCCTACCACTCCCCTGTTGATGTTCCTCCATACCTTATATAAA
>PVJI01023530.1:0-23536 GCA_004026765.1 Micronycteris hirsuta
TTTTCTGGTTGGATGTTTTTTTCTTTCTGCTGGTCCACTCTGTTGATTTGAGTCCCAGTTTCCTTCTTATCCCTATTGGTTCCCTGCAGATCTCTCCTCATTTGTTCAAGCAATTTCGATAATTTTTCATCGAATTCTGTAAGCATCCTGATTACTAGGGTTTTAAACTGTGCATCTGATAGGTTGGCTATCTCTTGGTCGGTTAGTTCTGGAGCTTTGATCTGTTCCTTTCTTTGGGCCATTTTTTTCCCCTCAGTGAGCCTGTTACTGTAAGGAGGGCGGAGCCTTGGGGTTCACCCGGGCAGGGAAACTCACTGTAGTTGTGCTGTGACGTAGCTTGTGGGGGCGGGACCTGAGCACACAATGGCACCTGCTCCGCTCTCCCCACCCACACCGCCTCCTGCAAGCAATTCGAGCCCCTCTGCACTGGCTCGGGGGGTCGCTCCAATCCCCCGCGAGTCTCCCCAGTGAACTCTCCTGTGAGGCCGGGAGTTCCTCCCAACGCCGACTCCACCCCCACAGGTGCTCTCAATCTGCGCCAATGGAACGCGCCCTGCTTTCTCTCCGGGTTTGTCTGCACGCGAATGTGGACCTGCCGGGTCCACCAGTCTCGGCCCCACTGGGTCCGGATGAGCCGGGTGCTGGCCGCGCTTAGGTCAGGCACCCCCGTCTCGGTGTGCTGCAGCCCCGCGGGGACCGCCCCTCCGACCGAGGTTCTGCGGTCTGCTCACCAGCTCGCCAAGGGGTCACCGAGCGCTCTCCCTCTGCCCTGCTCCTCCTGGCTCACCAGACTGGATGAATATGTCTTCTTTAATTCCTTGGTTGTCGGACTCCCTCTCAATTCGATTTTGTCAGATCTGGCTGGTTTTGGTTGGGTAAATTTCTGTTTTTTTCCTTGTTTGGTTGTGCGAGGAGGCACGGCACATTCACCTATGCTGCCATCTTGCCGGAAGTCCCGTAATTTCTCTTTAACAGTGCTTTTCTGCAGGGTTCTCTCTAATGCCCCATTTCCTTTTACTTGACCTACTCCCTGGGCATCTAGTTCCGTGTCTTCAATTTCATCTCATTAAAAGTTTTGTCCTCTTCTTGAGCCCCACACCAGTGTTTCCGACTGTTTTCTGCACTTGGATTGAGAGAGGCACTCAAATAAACAAGGTGCTTAAAAAAATTGAGTCATGGATCTTGTTTTGTTTTACTGGAAGCGTATCCTTTCTTCTGTATTCCCCAGCACCCACCAAGGAATTCTGGCTAGACAGCTGGGTGTCGTCCTCACTGCTTTACTCTTCACGTTTACTCCCACCATCCCTTCCAATCAATAATTAGGGCCTTTCAATTCAGCTCCCTAAAAATTCCACAAAACTATTCACTTCTCTTCATCTTCAATGTCACATTCCTACTCTGACTACCGTCTTCTGGGGCACAGGTTACTGTAATAATCTCCTACAATCAGATTTTGAAAGTTGGGAAATGATTAAAAATGGTTCAGGCCCTGGCTTGCTAGATCAGTTGGTTGCAGTGTCCCTATGCACCAAGGTTGTGGGTTCGGTCCTCGGTCAGGGCACATACAAGAATCAACCAATGAATGCATAAATAGGTTGAACAACACATTGATTTTTTTTCCCCAGGCCCTCTTTCTCCCTTTCTCACCCCCCTCCCAAATCAATAAATACTATTAAAAATTTTTTTTAAGTGATTAAGTTTTAACTCTGACTGGTGTGGCTCAGTTGGTTGGGTGTTGTTCCACAAAGCAAACGGTCACCAGTGTATTCCCATCAGGGCACGTGCCTGGGTTGTGGGTTTGGTCCCCGGTCAGGGTACCTACAAGAGGCACCAATTAATGTTTCTCTGGCACATCGATGTTTTTGTCCCTCTCTTTTCCTCACTCTGAAAATAAATACAATCTTTAAAAAAAGATGGTGCAGCTTTAAATTCCTTTTCTAGGGAGAAAGTATGTGGTAAGAAGACACCCCAAGAGACTTGAGAGATATTTAAGAAGTAGAAATGAATGAGCTTTGTGATTGTTTGGATTCTGTGGTGAGAAATAGGGTAAGAAAAATTGAGGAGTGACGAAAAATGGTGATAGTCCTGGCTTGAGGTGGCCAGTGTGTATGGGAACTTGCACACTACAGTTCTCCCTCGTAGTTCGCACGTGCCCAGGCTCTCCTGGAACCGTCTGTTGCCCCGTATGTTCCCGACAGGAGGCCTAGACTGCAGGCTGTGGGAGGCAGGGACTACGTGTCTGCTGTGTTTGTGGAGTATCCCCTTTCCTTTCAGGGGGCTTAGTGTGTTGTAAGTGCTCAAAGTGTACTTGTTCAATGAACGGATGAGTTCTTCTAGTTTAATATCACCAAAGGTGATATGTTTAAAGATATCTTTTTAGAAACAAGTTTAGTGGGGGGCAGTGTAAGATGGACCAGAGAAGAACCTGCTATCGTGATCTTGTTGCGTGTAACTGGAATTACAAAGGAAAATAAAACAAAAGACCAAAACATGGACCTTTAAAATATGTCGTGGCATTAACTGAACAACAAGAAACTACATAGCACAATAGACCCAATCGGTGAAGTAGTTACTGAGCATCTCCTGTTCAGGGCTGTTAGTCGTGGTCACACGTCCCTGTTGGCGCAGGAGAGGCCTAGCTAACACCTCTAGTTTGTGTCGCGGACTAATTTAGACTGCAGTCCAAAGTAGCATCACCTTCAGGATGTTGCTAGCTCTTCTTTACTTTGTTTGAAATGTCACTGTAAGAGTCACTCTTGGGCCCTGGCCAGTGTGGTTCAGTCGGTGGAAGCGTCATCCCATGAACTTAAAGTTCATTGGTTCAATTCCTGGTGCCTCCCGCTGCCCCCATCAGGATGCATATGAGAGGCAACCAATTGATGTTTCTCTTTCACATCAATATTTCTCTCCCTTTCTCCCTCCCTTCCGTACTCTCTGAAATCAATAAGCATGTCCTCGGGTGAGGGTTAAAAAAGAAAAGAAAAGAAAAGAAAGAAGAAAAAAAAGAGCCACCCACGGTTTCTATAAAAAAGGGATGTGGAAGGGGGAGAGGCTCTTCTTCAGAATACCACCATGAAAAATAATGTGGCCGGAGAAGGACGGAGACTCCCGTCCCCGCCTCTTCCAAGGGCCGGCGAGAGACAGCGCTAGGTTTGGAGAGTGCTCGGCTCTCCCCTTGGCAGGGCCCGGAGGAAATATGAGGCATAGGTCCTGGGGAAGCCTGACGTGGTCTGACAGTAGTTGGGGCCCAGGCTCAGCCTTGAAATGGCAGGGGAGTCTTGCACCTGGAAGAGGTGAGAAACTGTAACTGGGGAAAGTGGCCACGAGAGAGGAACCCAAATAGAATCAAGTGCAAGGGCACAGAGGACTTCTTTTGATGAGACTTCCCAAGAGGCTGCCCCTCATGACGGAAATGGAGACTCGCACCCTGACCAACCGGGTGCTGAGTGCTGAGCCCCTGGGGACAGGACGCAGCAGGGCGGAGCTGGCATGGAGTGGAGAGACGGAGAGCAGTGCTTAGTGTTTCGAGTGGGAAATTGGGGTGATGGGGAGAGGTGTCTAAAGAGGATACTGAGGAACTCACAGTGTGCGTTTTGTAAAAATGTTTTCCCTGATGTATGGGGGTTGTATAGACTTTACCAGCTTCACCCGATAAGTGAGGACCCTGTAAGGGTCCGCGGGCCTCCATGTATGACAAGCATATATGCCGTAGGGTTATTTCTCAGCAGAACAAAGATGTGAATATAATTAATGAAATACAAATGATCAAAAAACTCTTATTATCTAGCAATGGGGCTCTATGTGTGTGTGTGTGTGCATATATATCACAATGACTTCTTGATCTATAGGTAAACATGTGAGAGTGTGAGGAGTCCTTAAAGGCTTCAGAAGCAGCAGCTGACAGTCACAGGTCCAGGAGCACCCTTAATTCTTTATTAATCTCCTTGTGTCTTCACTGCTTCATGCATCAACAGATCGTGTTCTGTAGAAATGGCACATGGTTTTCACTTTTAATAAAAACCTGGAGGCTTTTTCTGACATAGGAATTTGATGTCTTCCATGAATTTCCTCTTGGAAGATGAGGAAAAAAAAAAAGGGCAGATACATGCTTAAGGCATGTCTGGGATTTCCCCCCCCCCCTTGTCTGACAAATGTTAAAAATATAGCTTGGCAAAAGAAAACTGACTTACCCCTAAATGGACTATGTTAACTTCTGTGGTGACTAACTAATTATGTTGTGTTCTCATAAATTCTTGTGTGCCCTCCTTCTGTTCTATTTTTCTTCTCTTTTTAGTTCAGCTGGGCTTGAGACTTTATGGGTTTTATACCTCCCTATCCAAAAGCAGAACATTCATTTTTTTCTAAAGATTTTATTTATTTATTTTTAGACAGTGGGGAAGGGAGAGAGAAGGAGAGGGAGAGAAACATCAATGTGTTGTTGCCTCCCACGTGGCCCCCATGGGGGACCTGGCCTGCAACCCAGGCATGCACCTTGACTGGGAATTGAACTGGTGACCCTTTGGTTCACAGGCCAGCACTCAATCCACTGAGCCACTCCAGCCTGGTCCCAAAGCAGAGCAATCTTATGAAATCATTCCTAAGTGTAAATGGCATAAAGTGAATTACCTTACAGCACATCTTGCTCACGGGTGCTCACAGAGTCAGTTTAAATCTGGGGCTGGATGCCGAGATGCTGGGTGTCGTTCCCAGGGAAAGAGTTCACAGTGCCATGCTCCCTGCTTGGGGTGCCTGCGCCGCCTCTGGCAGCTCACTGCAAAGCAAATGCGAAACGCTATTTTTGCTTTTCACCTTTCTCGTAAAAGCAAAAATCCTCTGGATTTCTTTTGGTACGTGAAAACAGGTACTAACATAGCTCTTTCATAAAAGCAAAGGGGCGTAAAGTGACCTTTTGAAAGCAACATACGCTTGCAATGCAATACTTTTTTTCACTGTTAGCATTAAAGATGCGCTGTAGCATGTGTGTACACATGTGTATATTCATGTCCAGGTCCTTTCACTTAACATATAGTTAACTTTCTCACATCATTCAAATTTTCATTTAAAATTAGTTTTTCCAGGTTCCCTTAATGTACATTCTATACTTATTTTAACTCTTCTGTGGGTAGTTTCTAAGTTTTTACCACCAGACGCCGTGGCCTGCAGTGCTGTGGCTGCGTGCTATTCCGCCTGCCTGCCCAGAGTTATTCTTCTGGCCGTAGTAGTCTGATCCTCTCCGGGCGCCACATCCTTCCACTCTCAGCCACGCATGCAGAGCAGGGCTCAGGAGCTGGGCCCGTGGCTTAGGGCTGATTACAGGACTCCTCTCCCCACGGTGATTGGCTCAGCGCTGGCCTTGCGATCCGAAAGGGCCAATGAGATGCAATGATTCCCTGGCCGAGACTTCTGAGAGACTCACACTCTTTCTTCAAAGGATTTACAAATGAGACGCCACGAAAGTGATACAGCTGAGACCATCTTGCCACCACGGGGAGCCTCAGAATGACACCCAAGAGGAAAGCAGAGTAAAACCAAAAAGCAGAAACAACAGAAAACAACAAAAGCAAACAAAACTTGACTTCTAACAAAGTTGTTTGAACTCTGACATTAGCCTGTTATGCACCTTCATGTTTCATGTGTCGAACCAATAAATCCTTATTTTTAGGTATTTTTGCATTGAGAGCCTGGTCTCTCCATGAGAGAGCCCTGTTGCAACAACCTCTTTGTCCACGCATCATAGACTTCTTCGTGAATTATGTCTTTTGGGTAAAAAGAGTTAACATGTATTGAGTGCTCCCCTTGTGTTAGGCATCATGTTAAAGACTTTGCATTCACTATAGCATTTAGTCCTTCCAGTAATCATTGCCAATAGCTGTTATTATAATCCTCATTTTACACATAAGGAAACTGAGGCCCAGAGAAATGACAAGAAGAAAACAGTGCAGAGTCATGGGCTAGCACGTGGCCGAGCCAGGACTCAGCCCTAGGTCTGTTGACAGAGCCAGAGCTGCATTGCAACCTGCCTTTCTGTTATTCCCAGTTTCTTTTATTTGTTCCTGAAGAACTAAATGACTTGTGTGTGAAATCGGAAGACCTGAGCATGTAAAGTTTTTTTTTTTAAAGAGCGATATAGTTAAAGGTTTTGGTCTTGAAGAAGGATACAAGATAAAAAAAGGGCTAGAATTTAGGAGCAAAAGAAGAAAAACAGGCTGAGAAAAGTCCCAGAGATGGGACTGAGGTGTGTGCGTGTGCACGCACGCACGCAATGGGTGAACTTTGGGATTCTTTCCAATCACAGGATCTAGGATCCTAAGAAGTCAAGTCTATCCAGAGCTGAAAGCTCCTGTGAAAACGTGAGTGATGAGATTGGATCAGATATTGAATCCCACTTTAAAAAGTCAAATTGTGACATTAATGGAAAAGGAAGAGCCCTTCATTCCTTCAGGAGGTATGGTAGACTCCTGCTTTGGTGGCCCCCAGAGGACCATGCCTCTGAGTATTCATACCCTTGTGTACTTTCCTTTAAGCTTCTCCATTTAATGAACTTTGGCCAATATGGCATTAGCACACACAATGCAAGTGGAAGCTCAGTAAGCACTTGCACATTTGGTTTCGTTCTCTTGGAAGCCTCTTCCTTAGAACCCAGTTGCCCACGGTGCAGAAGCCCAAACAACCTCAGAGAAAGGTCCATGGCGGAGCAATGAGGCCACCGGGCTGACCCCTCCAGTTGTGCTCCCAGATGGCATCTATTGCCTCTTGACAGCCACATGCAATGAGGCCATTTTGGATGTTCCAGCCAGTCATCACACCTGAAGCGGGAAAGTCAGCACTTAAAATCATGAGAAATAATAAATCGTTATTGTAAGGCACTGAATTTGGGGTGGTTTGTGATGTAATAATAGACCACTGAAATGGCTGAAAGTGGTCTTCCTGCTCCTTCCCCCTCTTTCCCTTCTTCCGGCACATATAATGGGCTCCATGGTCCACAGATGATGCAAAGATACGGAGAAGAAAGCCTCATGTGCCCTGTCCTGAAGGACTGTGATGATTTTCGTACCCTGGGCTCTTCCCTGTGTATTTCTGAGCTTCAGAGTTTCATTTCTAGCTGGCGATCAATATTTACAAAGCAGAATTCCTTTGCTTTCACTTCAAAACTCCTCTCTTCCCTCTTTCTCCATTTTGGTTATTGATATTGCCATGTACCCAGTTAGAAATATCAGATTTAGTTCGACCCTTCCTTTGCTCTCACTCCCCCTGTCGAAACAGCTTCTGCTGTTCACTTATCGCAGTGTTGCTGCTAGCCTGGTAATGGCTTCATTGGGAAGGGGACGGCCTGGGTGCCAGGAAATCTAATACAGCATCTGTTTTAGAGGCTGCTAGGCAGCTGCAACATGGACCTGGACCTGTTTTAGAAAAGCAAGAGTAGCTAGGCCTCTAGCCAAGTTGGAAAGAAATCTCTCTTCTGGTAGTTCTACCTCCATAGAGAATGGGTATAAGTTTCTGTCCCCCCTCCCCATCTCCAGCTTTAGCTGGACGAAGGATCGATAACATTCAGGGCCGGGTAAGCACAGAGGAGACTGCACCCCCTTGAACTTTAGAAGACCTCTTCAGGCATCGTCCTTGGTGCAAAACCTAAAAGAATTGCACACATTTTCCAAAAAGTGTTTTAAAATGTTTAAAATATATTTAATTCACGTGGAGTTGAGGAAATTGTGCTACATTTAGAATGTGTTATATTATAATCAGAATGAAGTATCCTGGCACTTCTTCAGCCAGGCAATCTGGTTGTGTTGCCTTCTTCTTGGTATATAATAATGCCATGGAAGTTAAAAACCACGTATCATTCTTGGCTTTTCTTCTTCCACTCTCTGAAGACAGCTTGTCTTTCCTATTTAGCACGAGAAAAGGAGTCAGGAGACTTGGACCCAGAGATGCTGTTGATCTGTGTGGTATCTTAGTGCATGTTAGAAGAAAGGGTCCTGTCTGGGTAGCAGCAGCCCTGTGAGCAGGTGGCACCCCTTCTTCTGGATGGGTGCACCCCCATCTCAGAGCACACAGCTTGGCTGAGAGAGTGCAGGCTGGATTTTAGCCACTACCTGTGTCCTTCGCCAGGAACCTTTGCACTATGCAGAAAATGTAAACCTGTTCTTGTATCTCTCCCAGGACTCTGGAGCAGCACTGCCATCAGCAAGTTGTGTGACTTCATGTCTCTGGATCTGGATTTCTTCTATGAAGACAGAGCAGCACTACATCTGGGGCCAGGAGACCAGGGGCAGAGTGGTACCTCCTCCAACATGACCTTGAGCAAGTCCTTGATCTCAGTAGGCCCTAATAGTCTGGTTTGGAAAACGGAGGTGAGTAAATTAGAGAATCTCCAAGAATCTCCTTCTGGATTCAAAAAGCTTGGATGCTAATATGTTGCAGAAAGTCAGACATGCATTTAGAGTCTTCAAGTTTCATCACAGGACTTGCTTTTAATAGTCTGTCGTCGTCTTCCTGCCCCCTTATTGCAACCCAGTCAATTAGTCAATTTCTCTGCATTTTAGTTTTTCTCTATTTGTCAAATGGAGATAATAAGGGATGCCTTAGAGGGATTCAGAGAGGATAAACTAATTAATGGTCATAAAGTCCCAGTGGCCGTGTGCCTGCTAAGTGGTTATGATTCTAAACAGATCTTTATAGTTCCTCGGCTGCTCACTGCTTGAGCGTCAGCACCATTAAAACATGATGTTCTTTTTGATCAAAACAGACACTGAGGCATTGGAAGGAAGCTTGTCAGGAGCAAGGGACAGCATACTGACTAGGAAGGGGGTGGAGGAGGGTCAGAGATGGGAGTTGAGGGAGAGAAGAATCTGTGAATGGAAGGAAATTACTCTTGTAGTCAAGAGTTTTGGGGACTCTAGTGTCTGGGAAGTTTCTCTCTCTGGTGGGGTTAGGTAGTGACAGGAAGGATGCCATTGAGATGGGCAGACGTGTGCTCTGGTTCTGTGTCTGTCATTGGTGTTCCTGATTTTGGGCTACACATTCTCTCTCCTTATTACCCTGGTTATTGGGATGGGGAAGGCAAGAAAGCAGCTATTAAGGAAGACTGGGCAGAATCCTCTTCCTTAAGAGTTAATGTTGCTATGGTATCGTTACCAGCTCTACAAACTCTACTACAATACCAATTAAGTATTTTGATTTCTAAAACAATATATATTTTCTTGGTTATGCTACTACAGTTATCTCAATTTCTTCCCCTTTGCCGCTCGCCCCTCGCCCCCTACTCCTTCAAGCAGTCTCATGCAATTGTTCACGTCCATGGTCATTTGTACAAATTCTTTGGCTGCTCCTTTCCTAGCTGTACTTTATGTCCTCATGGGCATTCTGTCCCTACACATTTGTTCTTCTTAACCCTTCATCTTTTCACCACTTCCCCCAGAGCCCCTCCCCTCTGGCAGCCATTAAAAATGTCTCTGTATTTATGCTTCTGTTTCTGTTTTTTGCTTAGTTTGTTTTTTTACATTCAAGTGTTGATAGGTATGTATTTATTGCCATTTTGTTGTTCATAGTTTTGACCTTCTTATTTTTCTTAAATAAGTCACTTTAATATTTTATATAATAATGGCTTGGTGATGATGAACTCCTTAGCTTTTTCTTGTCTGGAAACTCTTTATCTGCCCTATGATTCTAAATGATAGCCGTGCTGGGTAGAGTAATCTTTGTTGTGGGTCCTTGCTTTTTATCACTTTGAATATTTCTTGCCAATCCTTTCGAGCCTGCAAAGTTTCTTTTGAGAAATAAGCTGACAGTCTTAATGGAATTCCCCTGTAGGTAACTAACTACTTTTCTCTTGCTGCTTTAAAGATTCTCTCTTTATCTTTAGCCTTTGGCATTTTAATTACGATGTGTTTTGGCGTGTGCCTCTTTGCATCCATCTTGTTTGGGACTCTGTGCTTTCTGGACTTGTATGCCTATTTCCTTCACCAAATCAGGGAAGTTTTCTTTCATTATTTTTTCAAATAAATTTCCAATTTCTTGCTCTTTCTGTTCTCTTTCCAGCACCCCTATCATGCGAATGTTGATATGCTTAAGTTGTGCCAGAGGCTCCTTACACTACCCTCATTTTCTTGGATTTTTTTTTCTTCTTCTTTTTGTTCTGATAGATTGTTATTTGCTTCCTTATGTTCCAAATCATTGATTTGATTCTTGGCTTTGTCCATTCTACTGTTGATTCCCTGTAAATTGTTCTTTATTTCAGTTAGTGTCCTTCATTTCTGACTGGATTTTTTTTATACTGTTGAGGTCCTCACAGATTTCCTTGAGCATCCTTACAACCAACCACTGCTTTGAACTCTGCATCTGAGAGATTGCTTATCTCCCCTTGGTTTAGTTCTTTTTTTTTTTTTTTTTTAGTTTTGATCCATTTTTTCATTCGGGCCATGTTTCTTTGTCTCTATATTTTGGCAGCCTCCCTGTGTTTGTTTCTATGTATTAGGTAGAGCTGCTATGACTCCCTGTCTTGGTAGCATGGCCTAATGTAGTAGGTGTCCTGTAGCATCCAGTGACTCAGCCTCCCCTATCACCCAAGCTGGGTACTCGAGGTACACCCTTCATGTGAGCTGAGTACAGCCCCCTCTTGTAGTTGAGCCTTGATTGCTGTTGGAAGGTCAACGAGAGGGATTTACATAGGCCAGGCAACTGCATGGACTGGCTGTGGTGACTGACCACCAACTTCTGCCCTCCGTGAAGGGTCAGTTGTGCCAGGGCCCGCTCCACAATGTAGGACTTACTTCAGCAGTACTCTGATGCCTGTTGAGTCCACCCCTTGGGTATGTCACTTTTGGAGGTGGTTTGGTGGTAATGCTCCGAAGTGGTCTGTAGCTGTCCACTGGGTGTGCAGGCTCTGAGGTTTCCTGGGAGGTGCAGTCCAAGGTTAGTCTGCCTGTGTTCTATCTGTGGCCACTTGGCATAAGCTATAAAGTGATATGCAGATGGATGCTACTTGTGCTGCACTTGGAGGTACAGCCAGTGTGTGTACCAAGGCCAGCCACTGCTAGTGCTGGACCTAGGACCACTTAGCAAGAGTTACAGTCTCGCTGAGGCTAGTTGCTGCTTGTTTGAGAAGATTTAGGAAGATTTGAGACAAGACAAGCCATTTGTATGAAAAAGCCACTGTTAACAGCTTGGGTGGGCCTGTAAGGTAAGTGTGGTAGAGATTTAGGGAGTTCGCCAGGGCAGAGGAAACAGCGCAAGCCAGGTTGATTGAGTCTCAAATATGGTGTCTGCTGCTCTGTGACTCTGTAGGGGAGGGCTCAGAAAAGGAACAGTGGCTTCTGACAGCAGTCCCGTCTCGGAGAAAACTGCCCCCCAGTGCTTGCCCTGATGCCAGACGCTTCAGTTCCTCCCTGTGTGCCACTGGCGCCTTTCAAGCTGCTGCGCTGGTGTTGGTGCTCAGAGGGAGTGAATCTGAGTAAGTCTGCGCATGGGTCTTTTAAGAGGAACTGCTTGGGAATCAGCAGTTTCTACCAACTCAGTCCTTGCTGGTTTTTACAGCCTGAAGTTATGGACTTGTCTTCCTGGAACTGGATCCCTGGGCTGGTGGGCCTGGTGCGGGGCTGGGACCCCTTGCTCCCTAGATATCCCTCCCAATTTTTATCCACCACATGTGGGTGTGCCTCCAGCCTGTTCCACATCTCCATGTCTCCGCATCTCCACGTCTCTGCCCCACCTACTAGTCTGGATGGATGTGCTTTTTTCTTTATTCTGTACTTGTGGGACTTCCATTTAGCTCAGTTTCTGTTGGTTCTGAGTGATGGTCGCTCTGTAGTTCAGTTGTAATTTTGATGTGGTTGTGCAAGGAGGCAAGGCTTGTTTATCTAGGCTGCCATCTTAGAAATCTCAGTATTTTGCATTGTGATCTAAGTTATGTTCTGGAGAGTTTGGCATTTCAGAAACTAGGAAACATATTTCAGAATAAATATAAACATGAACTATTTTCTAATCTAGATTTAAATTTTTCATTGAAATCTTTTCACGATTTTTCAGTTGGAATTATATTCTTCTGAACATTTCTGTATCACTTCGTGGACTACCATGTATTTAGAGGTATTTATGTAAATACAGTGATAAATTATGAGTTTCTTGAGAGCAGACGACCTTTTACTCATTTGCAAACTCCTTGTAGAGTCTAGCATACCACTTGCAACATAGGAATTCTTCAATAGATACTTATTAAGCTAAATTTTGTTATGTTATATTGAAGAAAGAATATGAAAGAATTGAATGACAGCATTTCAGAATTTCAGGATTTTTTTGGGGGGGACTTATCACTCAGGTAAATTCTCTCATTAATTTTTCTTGATTTAATATTCTCTGAGGCTAGAATTCTCCTTTTGACACAATAACACAGGATTTGCTTATTTGCTAATCTAATCAGGTCACCTTGGAAATCAGAGAGCAATGACATAAGAGAAAGAATGATATGAAATTGATTTCATGGGGAGGAAGGAGTGGGTGGGTGGGTAGACCTAGAACAGGGGAGGATGGGTAACATGGCAGCAATAGCAAAGGAAAATTTCACTCACTCCATGAGTGGGCCTTTGGGCAGATTTTATTTTAGTTATATAACCTCTCATCCCCGTGGTGCCTCTCTGTGAGTTCCTAGATATGGAATAATTGAAGTCCTTGGTTGCCCTATGTCACCAAGAACATTAAATGATATAAACACTGATTTGGTTGAACTTTGTATAGTGATATATATTGTCAGCAGATCCTTCACCTGTAATTCTGACCACATAATTTGCTAAGAAATATTTACCTTTGCACTCAATGTATCTAGAAAGTAGAGGTATAAGGTTGTATTTCCAAGTTCCTTATAAGCAAAAAAGCATTTACTGACCCCTAAGTCATACGTTTTCACCTTACATGGGAAACTATATAGATTCAAAGAATTAAAGTGTTTAAGATCTGCCTTTGCCTCAAGAAGTTATCTGGTACCTTTTCTCATTTCACAAATGATATTGAAGCCCAGAGAACTTTAATGATAATGCTTATGGCAATAGGACAGAAATCAGAACCCAGGATTCTGATTCTGAGTTCTGCATACTATAACAGTATCCCTCCCTGCTGCCCCTGCCGCCCCCCCTCCCCATGATGTTGTCTGTCTTGTATTCATAGAAATGCCCAGTTTTGTTTGGACTTATATTTTGCTTCATACAGTGTATCATTTGCAGTTCAATACATTGCCCTCTGGGCTCACCACCAGGATGCCCTCCCCCCAGCCCTGCCTTGCCCCCCTCCCCTATGGCACTGGAGTCTTTTACAGTAAGGAGGTTAGGTTCCTCCTAGCCCAGAAGCCATATAGCCATTTCTAGATGGCTTAACTTGGTGTATTTAGAAGCTAACAAAGGATTTCTTAAAATAATTGAGTCCATAATATGTAATGCAAGCCCTTTATTGTTGTATTGTGCCAGTAAGGAATGCCTTACGCTGCAAGTATGCTGACTAACTGGCTTCAGCAATAAAGATGCTTAATTATCTTACACACAAATAGGTGAATAGAGGTTCAGCAATGTCTTCAAGTCCGAGACTCTCTAACTTTCTGCTTCACCATCATTAGTGCATTGGCATGCTGACTCATTGCCTCAGACTGCTGCATTGTTTCCCAGCATGGCATCTGGATTCCAGAAAGAAAAATGGGTCAGTAGTGGTGATCTTCTTTTCTTTTTTTGAGAAGATAAATGTTTTTTAGAAGATTGTTCACCCCTAACTTCCTATTTTTTATTGGTGAACTGTGCCATATATTCACTCTTGTCTGGAAAGGAACTGGGAAAGAGTTATGTAGCGTTTTTACCTCTACAGCAGATATGAACTAAGAAGTGTTGAGTTCGCCAAGCTTCAGTATGGTGTAGCCCAGGAATAAATACATATAATGACTATAAGTAATATTGTATATCAACTTCTAATTTTGCTTAATCATCTCTGGTTTATCTTCCCCAATGGAGAAGTCAGAAGATGGGCTTCTTTGTCTGGTTAGATTCAAGAGAATTTACAGTGTGCACCGGATGTGCCCAAGCAGAGGGACATGCAATGTTAAAGAGTCAGTCGGCAGGCTGGGACCAAGATATGAATAAAAATGGGTCACCCAAAGGACAGAAAGTGGATCAAAGTGGGTAAAGTTATGAGCTCTGGAGTCAGATTGTTTTAGGTTTAAGTTATGGCCCTGTCATTTCCTAACTATGTGGCTTGTCTAAGTTACACAACCTCTCTATGCCTCAGTTTCCTCATGAGGTTAATGAAGATAAAAATAGTACCTTATTAAGTGGTCTGCTGTGAAGAATTACATTGACCAGTTCCTGAGCACAGGCTCAGGTTCATAGTAAGTATTCAATACCATCATCATCATCATCATCATCCTCATGATCCTAGTCATCACCAAAACAGGAGGAGTTTGAAGGATAGGCATTACAAATTGTTCTATAGAATGAAGAACTCTCAGGGTCTGAAGCATGAGAGGAGGTTAAGTAGAAAAGCAAGAGAGCCCTGGCTGATGTGGCTCAGTTGGTTGGAGTGTGGTCCGGGAACCGAAAGGTTGTGGGCTCAATTCCTGGTTGGGGCATGTACCTAGGTTGTGGGTTTGGTCCCCGGTCTGGGCACGTACGGTCCCTGGTCCGGGTGTGTGCAGGAGGCAACTAATCCATGCTTATCTCTCACAGTGAAGTTTCTCTCTCTCTCGCTTAAAAAAGAGAAAAAAAAAAAAGTCCTAGGGTGAGGATTGAAAAAAAAAGAAGAGGAAAAAAAAGCAAGACAATGAAATGGGGCAATATATTCGTATTCCCATAGCGATGGCGGGCTGCCTCTATGAAAAAGATTTGCTGTTGCAAGATAGCTCAAATGACTCATCCATGGGAGGTACACCTCTTATGACCTAAACATGTCTTCTCGAAGGTGGTGTACTGTATAGGATCAGAGAGTATAGAAATGGGAAGCTGAAGGGGAGAAACTGTGGCAATAAAATGCCAAGGAAGGAGAGTGAGGTGAGAGACTTCTGGTCATAGACCCTCCACCAAGAATGCCACAGGCTGATGAGAACCATCCACCATAAAAGCCACAGAGCATCAACTTTTCCTTTTGGTCTTCCCTGCCCTGCTTTGATTAATGACTATGTGTATTTTTAAAGTATATTTTATTGATTATGCTATTACAGTTGTCCCATTTTTTTTCCATTTCCCCCCTCTACCTGGTGCTACCTTTCCCTCCAGTAGTACTCATCCCCTGCCTTACTTGATCATGTCCATGGGTTGTGCATGTAAGTTCTTAGGCTTTTCCATTTCCTATACTATTTTTAACACCCCCCCCCCCCATCTACTTTGTACTTACCAATTACACTTCTTAATCCCTGCTCCTTGTTTACTTGTTCACTGTGGTATCCTCAGACCTAGAACAAGGTCTGGCACATGAGCACACATTAAATATTATTGAATGAATTATTATTGGGATTTCTGTCACAGCCTTCATCCTTCAAAAAATTTAACATCTACCTTTATATATTTTCCTCAGCACAGCTTCAAATTTGCCCCCTTGACATTTACAACTCCTGAATAATGGACATCATTTAGGCATCCCAATGCAGTCTGCAAATAGTAGAGCGCATTTCTGATTTGAATTCTTTTGGCTTCTGTGAATAGTTTTTCTCTGGTTGTTAGTAATTAAAACAAACAAGCAGAAAGACTCATGTTATTCTCTCTCATTGCCAAATTGGATATTGCTCAATTCAAAATTAAGTGTACCCACACCCATAAAACTAGCCAAACTGGCTATTACAATTACATAAAGTTCCTTGTGTCCATTAGCAGTGTTGGTTTATCCTGTTTGGCATAAACATCAAAGTAACAGTCATAAAGACTTCTACAAAAATTTGGAGCATGTAGATGTAAAAAAAAAATTAAGATTTTTTTGTTCTCAGCTAAATTGCAACAAAAACATAACCCTGTTATTGCACTATAAAGCTTAATGCACAGAATATGGAAATTCAGTATTTTGTGACAACTTGGTACTTCAAGCTCAACTGTCAGTCACCTACAAATGGCAGATAGGATTCAACTTTGGATTCTGCATCTTGGGAATTAGCGTCAGAATACCAGCCCTATCTCTTTAGTGAATGACTCATTTGCTAACATGATTAACAATTCTGAGAGCCAGCAATGTTGGCCACTAATATCAGATTTTTAGAAACTGCCTAATTTTAATGGTATTGGGAATGTGTTCATTTGTTCTTGGGGGACAAAGGATCTTGGATCTGCTCTTCTGATTTTTAAAGTTTTTATTTGAACCAGGAGAATGGGATTTTTAAGATTTCCACAGCTTTTCATTTTCCTATTGTAGTACTGATTCACGAAAAAAACAAAACTATAACAGTTCATAGGAATTAAGAATACAAAAGAATGCCCTGGCTGGTGTGACTCAGTGGGTTGGGTACTGGCCTGCAAACTGAAAGGTTGCTGGTTCAAATCCATTCAAGGCATGTGCCTGGGTGGCAGGATAAGTCCCGAGTTGGGGGAGTGCCAGAGGCAGCTGATTGATGTTTCTGTCGCACATTAGTGTTTTTCTCCCTCTCTGTCTCTCTCCCTTCTCTTCTCTTTAAAAATAAATAAATAAAATCTAAAAAAAAATACAAAAAAGTGACAGAACCTCTTTAAGAAAACCTTACAGGTTAAGTTCATAGGGGTTTGATGAGTATGTTGAGTAAAAAATATTTAGCTTCAACTTCAATTCATTGTTTGATTCAAAGTCATTGTTTTGTACTTTTTGAATGTAAGGAATTCAGAAAAATTGGGGTGGATGGTCAGATTAAAATTTTTGCTACATGGTTATTTGTTTACATGTCTGTGTCTAAGGGTAGACTGTCAGCTCCTTGAAGTGAGGACCTTATTCAAATTTGTTTCCCATTGTCTGTCATGGCAAGTTGTGCCGCTTAATAACAGTGCTGATTGTGATCATGTTGGTAATGGCTAACATTACTCAGCTCATCACATGCCAGACAGTACGAGGTCTGTCTGGAAAAAGTCCATCCATCGTTAATGTAACAAGAATGGTTTACATGACATTGACGTAACCTGGCAGCCAAGCAGAGTGGATTGGGACGTGCGTGTGTGTGAACGATGAGGACTTCACTGTGCTAGTCAGTGGGGGCGGTAGACACTGTTGAATGAGCATGTGTATTGTGTGGCCATTGCATTCAAAATGATTGAATGAGTAAAGAAATGAACCTGCATCAAATTTTGCATTAAACCTGAACACTCCTCAGTAGCAACTATTCAGATGATTCAGAAGGCCGAAGCTCTAGGCAGCTGGTGATTGGCAGCTTCATCATGACAACGTGCCTACTCATGCAGAGTTTTTTGGAAAAGCATCTAATCACCCAGGTGACTCGGCCCCCCTACAGCCCAGATTTGGTGTCCTTCGACTTCTGGCTTTTCCCAAAACTAAAATCACCTTTGAAAGGGAAGAGATTTCAAACCATCTAGGAAATTCAGGAAGGTCTGATGGGGCAGTTAGGAGAACTGTGTGAAGTCCCAACATACCTACTTTGAAGGGGACCGAGTCGTCATTGTCCTGTGTACGTTTCTCGTATGTTGTATTTCTTCAATAAATGTCTCTCTTTTCATATTACATGACTGGATATCTTCTGGACACACCTTGTATATTCACTGCTTTGCATATGTTACCTTATTTAATTTCCACAATGGTACATTTTGTCCATACTTTGTGAAGAAACCAAGATTTACAGATGTTCATAATTTCCTCACAGTCACATGGCTAGTGAAATGTTGGACTTTGAAATCATTTCTGTTCTTTGTCCTAACTCCATGTTGTTAACTATAATGCTATATGTTTGTTGCCTGAATGAATGAGAGTGTAGCTAACCAAAGATCCCCTCTACTACCTGGCCCCCGGGACTCAGTCAAGAGTTCAAATGTGATAAATAGAACTGGATACGGTAATGCCAGAACCAACCATGGTTTCACCTTCAGTGTGGGTAACAAGAAATGGAGGGATTACCTGTGCCATCGACTAGTCCCAAATGTGAGGAAGATGGTGGCCTTAGGAAAAAGGGAAAGAAAAGAAAGTGCCATAACCGAGAAACAGAAACAAAGAGAATAGTAAGAATTTTTTTTTTAAAGGAGGTAGTTTTTCATTGCTGGAGGTTTCCAAAGCGATGATTTTAACCCCTCATCTTGCTTAGATTCCTGCTGGTGTCCATGAAGCCAGCAGACAGAAAAGCAAATGGAAAGGTTTGAGCAAGTCTCTGCACAACGAGCCCTCCCCACCTCCCTTCCCCTGAGTAATATGTGCTTTGGAAGCAGATGGGTGGAAAGTTTTGCCCACTTTGGCTTCCCTTGCTTTTGTGCGTGGGTGTAGGTTTTTGTGCCCGACTCTACCATGGGTAGTGCAGGTTGCTTTAGCTGCTATGGAGTCTCAACAGGGTGAGACATGTGCCTGTGGTTGCAGGCCTGTCTCAGGAAAACTTGTCATACTGGATATGGAAATCATTAAAGCAAAGTGGGAGGCCAGGTTGTCTTATTTTCATGCCGATACTTAGGTTGATTTCCTCTTGCTCAGCCAGCTCATGGAGTGGATGGAGTGAGTGGGACCAAGAGGAAACCATGTAATTCTCACCTGGCAGTTCTGAGATGTTAGCCAAGAGTGCCCTTGTCATAGACATTAAAAAAGAATGTCCCCATCCAAAAAACAGAGGAAAAGAAATGACAGGTTTTCCAGCCCTTGTTATTTCTCCTCCCTCTGGGCTCACAGTCCCGATAGCTCTCAAGCTTTGTAAACTGATTCTTTTCAGATTTCCTTCTTTGGTCCTCGATTCTCTGTCAGGACTATCCTCTGGCTTCTATTTGGCCAGTGGATTTTGAAGAATTGGTTTGAGCCCCAGTATAATATGCCGCAGACCTGCTATAATAGGAAAAGGTAACTAACTCACTTTGGTAAAGCCAGCATCAGCAGCTGTTGATGGAAGATGTTCTTCCCCTAAATGTGATTATGTAAGAATTAATGATGGTAAACATCAGTGGTAAGAGATTTAATTGGATAAATATTGTCTGCCTGATAAAAATTTATCTGATCCTTTCAGTTTTTGCTTTCTTTTCTTTGTTCTGTATGTTTTCCAAAAGCACGTACCAGTGTGATAGATGGGAACTTGGTGAGACCTGACATTCTCATGGTACTTTGGTAACTTCCACTTCAGGGGAAACAGATGCACAGAAAGGCAAAACCACACAAAATACCAGCAACACTGACTTAATCCCCTTCTCCCTAGAAGATTCTAGCGAGAAGCAACAGCACTTTGGAAGGGTTTAGATATTTTCTGGATCTTGCTTTACTCTTTCCTAGCAGGTAACAGTGGATCTGTGAGAGCGCTTTGCTTCTGAAAGCTCCTACCCAGACGACAGACAGCCTTATCTGCCATCTGTCCCCTCCTTTCAGCTCCTAGGTCTTTCTGAATCCATTTCTGATTTCCTGAAATGTGCATAGGACAATAATAATTTATATCGAATGCATAGCTAAGTATTATGCATCTTTTTCAAGGAGGATGAAAGAGTCATTGTTTCCAATCTCCCAATGTGACTTTTTTTTTTCTGTGACAGAACCTAATTTCTTACAACTTTTCATGTTTATCGATTGGCAGTCTGCCGTCCTACGCTCTGCCTGTGCATTGTACGCTTCTGCTTGTGTGAAAGGGCTCGTCAGGCCGAACCACACGCAGGCAGAGCAAATAGGACATTTGGAGAAAAGGAAATTGTTTGGGAGAAGATTTTATTTTATGTTTGATACCTGGAGTGAATATTTTTTAAAGACTATTTTTCCGGTTGGGACAACTGGGAGAATAGTTATATTCGTGCTATAGTTTCTGCTTGGTGGGTACTTATTTTATCAAAAAAGAAAGAAAATCCCATGCTCTAGGAATCCATCTGTTGTTACATTTTATGAGAACGAAATGCACTGAAAAATATGGCTAAACACACTTTGTCCACGTTTTCTCCACCTTTGGACTGATACCAGTCATAAAACTCCATCTTGTGCAGACAATCTGTTACAATAAGTTACTAAGAAACCCGAACAGGTGCAAAGGTCATTTCTCGGTGTGAGTGGGCTTTCTTTTTGCAGGGTTATAGCCAAACCAAAACTCACCTTGAGATCTGTTTTATGGTCAATATTTTAAACTGTAAGCCACATTATGCGATTATAAGACCGCACCCAACAGAGTCAATTTTCCTGTTTCAGAATTCTTGTGCGATTCGGTGCATAATTCATGTCTGCTCCTCATGTTCTCTGTTCAGACCTCAGGGTTTATGAACAGGTTGCTCCACTGCATTTTAAACATGTCATCTCTCCTAAGGTACATTTTAAGGAATATATGGGCAATGGAAAGGAAGCCAAATGTGCATCTTTAGAATGAGAGACAGAGGATATGGTTAACAAAATGAAAGGGGTTCTGTTTCTGGAGAGCCAGAGGGAAACTGATCAAGTGATGGGAAGGGCATGTAAGTTGGAGGGCAAGAGCAAATCCATTGGAAGTGAAGAGATTGTTTTCCGAGAACCTATTAGATACCAGGCATTCTGTTAAACACGTAGCATAATTATCTCACTCAGTCCTCAATAAACTTCTGCAAGTTATCAAGAACATGGGTTAAGAGAGGGAAATGACTTGCTCAAGCTCTCATAGCGAGGGAGTAGCTGACACACAATTCTAGCCCAGCATGGCGAAACTCCAACATGATCTGCGTCCCAAGGCCATGGGTATGAAGGAGCCCTCTCTCTGGTGGTTTCCCAGATCGCTGCTCCCGTGAGTTCTAACATTGCAAGGGCAAAAGAATAGATCTGGCCTGGTTTTTCAATGATAAGATAATGAATGGCTGATAATGACGCTGAATGTGGGATGTTCTTTTTTTTTTTTTTTTTTTTTTTTTTTTAAAGATTTTATTTATTTATCTTCAGAGAGAGGAGAAGGAAGGGAGAAAGAGCAATGTATGGTTGCCTCTCACACGGCCCCCACTGGGGACCTGGCCTGCAACCCAGGCATGTGCCCCAACTGGGAATCGAACCGGGACCGCCTGGTTCCCAGCCCGCGCTCAATCCACTGAGCCACACCAGCCGGGCTGAATGTGGGATGTTCTTGATTGGCTCAAGCAACCTGAAGAGCATCTATGCTCCTCTGGATAGAAAGGAAATAACATGTGACACACAGACTTGCTTTTCTCTCAGGGTGGGCAATGGTGAGTCATTACTTTTAATATAGTCAGAGCAGATTTTTTTCTGTGCAAACAATAGTAAAATGTCTTGTTTTTTCACAACCTGCTCCTCCTACCTTAAATGAATCTGTTGAATTGCCTACGTTTAAAATAAAACCTTAAAAACTCCTTTACCTACCAGCCCAGAAGCAAGAATGTCACCTTTCTCAACCAGTCTTGTCTAAGGAGAAAGGAGACTTTCAGAACCTGATATGTGAAGTTACCTTGGCTGACTTTGGAGATTTTTAGACTGATGCTTTTTTTTCCCTTCCAAAGATAACACATTTATAGCAATAATTGTTCTGAAATGTAGTATCACTTTTTTCCATTCATCTGTGGCTATATGATTGTGGAACTTCCAGTCAAATAAGGTTAAGAAAAAAATGCTCATATTCTTCTCATTAGAAATTGGTCCTCAAGGCCCTTATAACTTAGTTGGAGAGTCACAAAGAACTGGAACACTTTGGTTCCAGGAGATGGAATTAGTTATCAAGGGAGAGATGGAGGACCGACAGGAGTGTGATTTTGCCGGGGTGGGGTGAGGCTGGAGGGGTGATTTGTCACTGCTGCCTGGAGTAGCTGGAATAAATGAATGAGTCAGTATTTGAATACATCTTGGGGGAGCAGGTGAATCCGGTTAGGCAAAAATGAGCGGGAAGAAGAAATTATGACGCAGCAAGTGAACACGAGATAAAACTAAAACATGGGAATGAATACTGCATATGAAGAAAAGGGTGAAGATTATTGGGAAAAACAGAAGACATATGTGTGCCCTGTAACTACTGGACCAGATGCTTTGCTTTCTTCCGCAGTTTTCTAGAAGTCCCAGCAAGACCTCTTGCTGATTAAAGCAAGATACAGGAGGAAGATAAACTTCCTTCATTTCTTTCCTGCTTCACACATCTCAGTCAATGACAGGCACAGCGCTCTGATAGTGCTGTTGTTGCTAAGACGACAAAATGGGTGACTAACTGGCATATGTTATAAGGACAAAAGGCTAAAACGAAGATCGTCTATGATAGGTTTCTTAATCTCAGCACTGTTGGAATTGGGGGCTGGATAATTTTTGGTGTGTGGGGATGGAGATCATCCTGTGCAATGCAGGACGGGTAGCAGCATCCCTGACTCTCCCCACTAGATGCCAGTAGCACCCCTGACCCACTGCCCCATTTGGGAAAACCAAAAATGTCTGCAGACATTGCCCAGTGCCCCGTGGGGGGCAAAATTGTCTCCACTTGAGATCTACAGTAGATAGAATGACCCAGTAACAGGCATGGTTTCTTTATGCCTGGAAACTTGCTGAGCCAGGGTAGAGATTTCCGACCTGAGAAACGGCCGCCACAGCAGCTTGAGAAAGGTAGTGTCTCTGCCCTGGAAGGATCTCAGGGTCAAGGATATGTCTTGTTCATCTTTGAATCCTCTCCCTAGGGCCTAGCACAGTTCTCACAGTCTGGAAAATGAATGATAAATGTTTGTGGAATAAGTGGGATGTTTGCTTAGAATCTCAGGGAAGAAAGCACAGGGACAAACAGCTGTTTACTTGAAGCTGTATCCGTTTATTGGCTTATTGTGTTCTCGCTGAGGGTCTCTTGAAAATTGCAAAAGTAACCAAGGAGACCAGTGTGATTACTTGTAGCAAACATATGGGAAAAAGAATAGAGGGACAAATGTCACAAAGCCTGTTTTTCAGGTTTGTTGTCAGTAAGTGCAGGGTTTGCAAGAGAAATTGTACAAAGGAGCAGGCTGAGAATCCTGAAACCTGCCAGCCACCCTCCTGTTGGAGATTATTTACAGTTCTCATTTTTACATGTTGTTAGTTTAACATCTCTTGCCTTTGAACTTGGTATCTTGCCTTAACTGGGGGTTTCTGGTATCTTCCACCTAAGGGAGCAGGTTCGAATTCCTGCCTCCTGAGCTGTGGAACCTCTGCTTCATTCACGCAAGCGAAAGACTCGGCTCGCGGGGACTGCAGGCTGATGTGCTGGCAAGCCCGGGGCGGGGGACGCGGTGGGGGACATGCTGGGTGTCGCAGAGATGCAAGTGCCCGTCCTCCGTTCAACAAAGTGATGACAAAGTCATCACCTTTTTCTCCTCCCAGGACTCTTGTTTCCTGCCTTCACGCACGTCTTTCATTCTTGAACAACATATGATTTTGTGTTTAACATATTCCCATTACTAACAACTAGTCTCAAAGCTTCCAGGGTAAAGGATTCGAGGGGACTTCTCTTCGGAAGATTTTTATGTGAAGAACCTCAGAC
>PVJI01023531.1:0-23452 GCA_004026765.1 Micronycteris hirsuta
TTTTTTTTTCTTTTTAAATATGTTGATAACATTTTATAAGCTGCTTTCTGGAACAAGAGTTTATTTCTGGAACAAACAGAGACAGACATGTTAACAAATACAATAAATAGCACAGGTTTAGATAACTTCGCACATGAAAGAATTGGGCACCATATACAATCATTCCCATAGCGCTGGCATGAGGCATTAGGAAATGAGACAGTGCTGTTTAAACAAAAGTGTTCCTTTGACTCTGGCAATAAAAGCATGTCCTGAGAAACTGAACCCACAGGAGAGGGGGTAGTATTTGGTATTTTATTTAAGAATATGTGGAAGTAGTTGACCAAACATGATATCCAAAGCTTTTTTCACTCCATTGTCTTCATTTACACGATATAATGAATAGCATACAGAAATGCTTGCATCAATTCTTAGTCAAAAATATATTGAAGAATTATTGAAATAAATGCATAACTGATGTAATGTTTTATATATCTCTTTATTCCTTTTTAAATCATTTTTATTGCTATTCTATTACAGGCGTCCCTATTTTCCCCGTTTGTCCCCCTCCACCCATTCCACACCCCCACCCACAGTCAGTTCCCACACTGTTGTCCATGTCCATGGGTCATTCATACATGCTCTTTGTCTAGTCCCTTCGTTATTTCTTATAATTGGTTACAAAAGCATGTCCAGTTTTTTAAAAATGTAATATTTTTTAATTATATCCAAACTTCCCACAAATTTTTGCCTGCTTTTTCATCTTCTGTTAATTCAAGAACTTCTCCTCAATTCCTTAATTCTAACCCCTTGCTCAATTTTTAAAACCCTTACACAACTCTGAATATTTCACTGAACTACAAATATAACCATCTAAACATGGGTCTAACTCTGTTATTTCTCAACCCATCAATCTTTTGTAACTGGCATTTACTCACAGGAAACCTTTGTCCTAATGGTCCGAAGCCCTCTTGACTCTTATTCTCATCCTTTCCTTTTAATATTCCCTATGTTTCAGACAAACTAGGCCAGTACTGATTTTTATATTTAATTGTATTTTTATGCAAACTTTTTGTTCATTGTGTTGCATCCATCTCTAACTTGAAATACTAAGTACTCTGATATACATAATTTAAACATCACTTTCATGAAATCTTTTTACATACCTGTAAATAACCTCTTCTGCTCTTCTTCCTTAGCCCAATCTTTCTTTTATTATGTAAGCACCATCAGCTGGATAGATTGTTTCATCTCTGTGTCTTACTAGTCTTACTTATTTTAACTAACTTCTGCAAATAAGGGTCAGGCAAACCCCCAGAAGTCAGCCAGCAGTGGCACTGTCCCCTCTTCGACCCCTCCCTCCCACACAGAGCCACACCCTGGCAAATACCCAAGACTCTGTCCCACATGAGTTAACAGGTATCCTAAAACTGAACCAAAGCAGCTGTACCTAGTATGCAGACATAGGAAGGCTGCCAAAATTAGGAGACAAAAAAATATGGAGGAACAGAACAGAACCCCAGAAAAACTGAGTGATACAGAGATCAGACACAGAGTTCAAAACACTGAGGGTCAGAATGCTCAAGGATCTCATAGAATATGACGAGAGCACAAAGGACGAAATGTAGGTTCTACTATGAGAAACAAAGGAAAATACACAGGAAGGCAACAGTGAAGAGAAGAAAGCCTGGATTCAAATCAATGATTTGGAACATCAGGAAGAAATAAACATTCAACCAGAACAAAATGAAGTAACAAGAATTCAAAAAAATGAGGAGAGTTTAAGAAGACTATGGGACATCTCCAAAAAAGCCAACATCCTAATGATAGGAATGCCAGAAGGAGAAAAGAAAAAGCAAGAAATCGAATACTTATTTGAAAAAGTAATGAAAGAAAATGTCCCCAATTTGCCAAAAGAAACAGACATACAGGCCCAGGAAGCACAGAGAATCCCAAAGAAATTGGACCCAAAGAGGAACATACCAAGATACATCATAATCAAATTACCCAAGATTAAAGATAAGGAGAGAATCTTAAAAACAACAAGAGAAAAGAAGAGCATTACCTGCAAAGCAATTCTCATAAGACTATTGGCTGATTTCTCAAAAGAAACTTTGTAAGCTATAACAGAGTGGCAAGAACTATTCAAAGTGATGAAAAGCAAAGACCTATAACCTAGATTACTCTATCCAGCAAAGCTATCATTTACAATGGAAGGACAGGTAAAGTGCTTCCTAGACAAGGTAAAGCTAAAAGAGTTCATCATCACCAAAACCTTATTATATAAAGTGTTAAGGGAACTTATTTAGGAAAAACAAGAAGATCAAAATGATGAACATTAAAATGACAACAAATACACAACTATCAACAACTAAATCTAGAAAAACAAAAACAAACTAAGCAAACAACTAGAACAAGAATAAAATCATAGATATGGAGACCGTTTGGAGGTTATTAGCTGGGAGGGAGAGTGGGCAATGGGAGAAAAGGTATAGGGATTTAGAAGCATAATTGGGTAGGTAAAGAATAGACAGGGGGATGTTAAGAACAGTATAGGCAACAGAGAAGCAAAAGAATGAACATGCACAACCCATGGACATGAACAGGGGGTTAGTGCTGGAGGGAAAGGGGGAAACGGGTGGAGGGGGTGAAGGGTGAATAATTGGGACAACTATAACACCATAATCAATGAAATATACATAAAAATAAAGTAAAGGAAGAAATTCCCCTTAGAATCTTGTCAGGGACCATGTCACTTAATATTTTAGGATGAAAACCAAAGCTTTAGATAATGTTCTTTAAAGCATTAAATCAAATGACTTTTACATAATGGAAAGCTGGTTTTGTCAAGGGAATAATGGAATGAAAGTAGTGTTCTCAAGCAATCAATTGGAGTAACAAAAAAGAAACGGAAAAGCTATTATGCAAATATATGGCTAAGTACTTCTAATCCACTTTGAGAAGATTCAACACAGGATATAGGAAGACTATAGATTCAAACATTTTCTGCCTGTGATCCAATTATATTTTAATAGCAGATATCTGTATAATAACAAATATTATTTTATAACAAGGTAAAATATTATAAAATATTATTTGTGATATTGCTGAATGATGTAAGTGACTATGTCATCTCCTTTCTATGCAACCATTAATTCCCAGAGAGTTCTAAGTGTTGCTTATGGTTGAGGTATTAAGAGTAACATTTATGTCTGGCAAATAAAATTCTGTCATGCAGAATTATAAATCTTAAATTCTATAATTTGAAGTTAAAAATAAAATGAATAAACATTATAAATAATAAGCAATATTAAATAATAAAACATTATAGTGCTAAATCTATAGTTTGAACAGAAAATGCAATTATTAAGCACTGTAGAATATCAAGGTTGTAACATTCTATAGCAGTAAAACAAGAGGAATCTGAAATAAAGACATTTCTTGATAATTATTCTGAATTCAGAAAAATAATAAATGATGACTGCTTTCTAACATGTTACCCAATAACATAAATTCTATGGATTTACATTCCAAATTCTCTTACCTACAGTTCAATATCAGTCTTCTGAAAAAATGTTATATGTGCAAATTCATATATTCCTTTTAAGGTAATATAATCTTTTTTATCTTACACAACTATCTTAACAGAAATGTGAACAAAGAAATGACTTTGACTTCCAAAATCAATGAGCTGTTGCAAATGGAGACGACAGCCTATACACCGTGAAAGTTTAGGAACCACGGTGTAGCAGAGAAGTGCACCCTGGGAGTAGGTCTGCTTTCAGAAACTGCCACTTCAGCATACTGAGTGGGAGTAATGGCTCTTAAATGTATCTTTTTTATTTTAATGTGAAAGGTACCCTTTTATTTTCTATAAATTGTATTTGAATTTTTTTAGAAATTATGTTGATTTTTTCAAAAGAATCTAAAAGTGATAAACTGAATAGCAACAGGAAAAAAAGGAAATAAGCAGTCTACTTTTCCCTGGAATTATTTCAAACTCAAATCAGTTCAGAAGTTTCAGTGAGAAAAAATAAAATAAAATCCCTGAAGTTGTATGTCATTAGAACCAGTTACAGAAAGTCATATTGTTAAGATCTAACCTATAAGCATTCTAACAAGAGCTAGTGTCACAGAGCTGAAAATATGATAACAATAATTTTTATAGAAAGCACAATAATATATGCTCAGAACAGTGAAATAGGAACTGCAGAACTACTTTCCAATTTCTATTAAATCATTTACCTTAAGGTTTACTGAGTAAAAAGTGGGACAGTTAGTCATGGAAAATAATAATCTATGTAATAATTAACTGGAGTTAAAAATTTTAAGTCCAAATCTAGGTTTTGTAAAATGGTCCATAGCACTATCAATTTTAATTAATTTAAATATAAACAACATATATTAGACTGAAAGTCCTTTGTGTTATACTTTTAAGTCAAATACATAAAAATGTAAAGTAAAAGTAATAACTATGTCACATTGTTGATATAATGATTAAATGAAAGAACATATTTAAATTCCATAGAATGTCATGCACATAATAAATTCTCAAAATATTAGTTATTTTCATTATTATTATTTCTGTTGTGATTTTTGTTATAATTTCAACTTATTGTGACAAAGCATTTACAATGTAATTGGGGAATGTATGAATATATATATATATATATATATATATATATATATATATATATATTTAATAGTAATAAAAGAAAATGATGAAATGCAACCTCCCTTCTCTATCGAATCTTTTTTTTTTTGTATTCCTATCCTCCACATCTATCTGTCTCAAAAAAAGAGGTGATCTAATGTCTAATTAAGGCTAATCATATCATTTGTGTTTGCAACTATAGCCTTATATCATTTTGGGATCATATTCTATAAATGTTTTAATTCTTTTTTA
This sequence comes from Micronycteris hirsuta, assembly GCA_004026765.1. Classification (NCBI taxonomy): domain Eukaryota; kingdom Metazoa; phylum Chordata; class Mammalia; order Chiroptera; family Phyllostomidae; genus Micronycteris; species Micronycteris hirsuta. The sequence continues at coordinate 4,886 of PVJI01023531.1, forward strand.
AATATTCAATTACTCTTGACCATATGTGATGGCTATCAAAAATGCTAATGTAAACCTTGAATCCAATTATAGCTATATGATACTGAGGGAAAGGACTAGGGCAACCATGTTTCCTTTTAGCTAGATAATTGAATTCATTTAGGAAACCCTAGTTTAAGAGAAATACAGACATATATACAAGGTAGAAGCTGAAGAAAAAAATTACTGGTAAGTCTGTTTAAATAAAGTTACATAGATTTCATCACAATGACAAATATGTGCTTGACACAATCCTAAACACAAATGACAGCGTGATACAGAAGACAGAACAGCCTGCTCAGTGAAGTTTAAATTTGAGTGGAGAATAATTAACATGAAACAGGCAAGTAGATAAATACGGAGTGTTGAGAGAGAGAGGTGTTTTGAAGAACATGAATAGCAGGACATCTGGGAATAACACAAGGTGGCTGAGAGAGGACCACAGAGTGAGTGCCCACAAGTTAAATAATAGAATTATTATAGAAGTAGAACTTTTAAGAATGAAAAAAGTTTAAGAATTTTTAAGAATGAATTATTGTCTTTTAAGAATGAATTGACAGAAGTGCTAGTATCAAGTTAATTGAAAGAAATGGATCATTAGAGTTATTTTGTGTTCCCCAACTTCTGTTTTCTCCAGAATAATGATCACATAAAAAAAAAAAATGTGTAACCTAGGGAGTTATATGATTTAAGAAGAAATTAATCATACTTTGAGAGGACAGATGTAGAGATGAGACATTAGAGTTATCTCTAAAATGGAAAAGAAAAACCTTGGTTGGTGTGGCTCAGTGCGTGGGAACATTGTCCGTAGACCAAAAGGTCACAGGTTGGATTCCCAGTCAGGGTATATACAAAAAGGCAACCAGTAGATATTTCTCTCACATTGATGTTCCCTCTCTCTTTACCCCTTCCCCTCTCTAAAAGCAATGAGAAAATGTTCTCAAGTGAGGAATAAAAAAAAAATAAAATAAAGTGGAAAAGAAAAGCATAAAATGTTGTTTAATATAATGTACTTTTTTTAACGGTAAGTGCTGGAGCAAAAACAAGCTACTTCAAAGGGCAATGTTAACTCCATAGTATTGAAAATTATTCAGTGCTTGCTACCAGATAGTAATAATGACAGGTACTCTGTGTGATTTTGCCTTCAAAACAATGCAATCGGGTAGATGCTGGAATTTTATCTGAATTTTAAAGAACACTCTTTGGAAAGTGAAATCTGGCACAGAACTAGTGGAAGATGGAGCTAGAATTCAAACTAAGCTCTATCTGAGGCCAGTGTCTGTGGCTTAACCCACTATGCTTTACTGATTTATTAGGATAAATAAATACTTGGAAAAGATGTTGTTCAGTCAGTTCAAACACTGGATAGGTGGTTAGATGGACGTTCTGGAAGTGTGCAAAATAATATAACGCACAGAATTAAACAACAACTACCTCTATAATAAAAAGGCCGGCCTTTCAATCTATTTGAACTGAATTAAAGACCAGTATTTTTAATTTATAGTTTACTGTGTGACCTTAGGAAAGTCGCATAAATTTTCTCCTATGTCTTTTCTTCTAGAAACAATATCCCACGCAAAGATTACATAAAGTGAGATAAACATTTACAAATTGCTCAATCCAATGTTTAGCACCGACTGATCATTCAAGGAAGTAAGATGTATTTTTTATTTGTTTCACTCATTTACTCATTTATGCAACACATTTTTATTATGTATCTTCTATACATCTGACCCTGTTCTTCATTCTGAGGAAAAATAGTGGTGACGGGTACGATCACTGCTACCCCGTGTGTTAGGGCAACAAGGAAGGCTTAGAATCACTTTCACGGAGATGATTTGTGAACACCCCTTTCCTATCAAACATATTCAGATCCTCTTAGCCACCAAAAGCTAAAAAGCAAATCTCCTTCCACAAAGCTACAATTTAATACAAGCTTCATAGTCTTCACAAGTTTCTTTATTATTTAAAAAAATCTGAATTCTGTCTACTAGCTACTTTCAATAATAATATTCTTTTCTCCCCCCATGCCCATGTTTATTCACCCCTTCTATTACCATGTATTACTTCTATTACTTCTATTACCCCTTCTACTACATATGGCTCTACACTTACTGATATTTTAAAAATCATACCTCTCTCCTTACACTAGTCCTTATTTTAGATTAATTTTGGGGCCCTTATGTTTTAATAGTGTAGTATAATTTTAAGTATATTTTATTGATTATGCTATTAGAGTTGTCCTAATTTTTCTCCCCTTTACCCCCCCTCTGCCTTGCGCCTCACTCTATCAACCGTACCCCCCCCCCCACTTAGTCCATGTCCATAGGCCATACATATCTTTGGCTTTTCCATTTCCTATACTATTCTTAACTTCCCCTTATCTGATTTGTATCTACTAATTATACTTATTCCCTGTACCTTTTCCCTCATTCTCTGACCTCTCCCTCCCTGCTGATAATCCTCCATGTGATCTCCATTTCTATGAATCTCTTCCTCTTCTAGTTATTTGCTTAGTCTGCTTTTGTTCTTGTTTTTTTTAGATTCAGTTGTTGATAGGTGTCATTTTACTATTCATAGTGTTGATCTTTTTTTCTTAGATAAGTTCCTTTAACGTTTCATATAATAAGGGCTTCGTGATGATGAACTCCATTAAACTGACCTTATCTGGGAAGTATTTTATCTGCTCTTCACTTCTAAATGATAGCTTTCCTGGATAGAATAATCTTGGATGTAGGTCCTTTCCTTTCATGACTTCAAATACTTCTTTCCAGTCCCTTCTTGTCTCCAAGATTTCTTTTGAGAAATCAACTGATAGTCTTATGGCAACTCCTTTGTAGGTAACTATCCCCTTTTCTCTTGCTGCTTTTAAGATTCTCTCCTTATCCTTAATCTTGGGCAATTTAATTATGATGTATCTTGGTGTTCCTACTTGAATCCAACTTCTTCGGGACTCTCTGAGCTTCCTGGACTTCCTGGAAGTCGATTTCCATTGCCAGATTGAGGAAGTTCTCCTTCATTATTTTTGCAAATAGTGTTCAATTTCCTGCTCTTCCTCTTCTCCTTCTGGCACCCCTGTGATTCAGATGTTGGAATGTTTAAAGTTGTTCTGGAGGTTCTTAAGCCTCTCCTCATTTTTTTTTTTTTTTAATTTTTGTTTTTTCATTCTGTTCCAATTGAGTGTTTATTTCTTCCTTCTGCTCCAAATCATTTTTGAGCTCCAGTTTCCTTTTCTTCATTGTTGGTTCCCTGTATATTTTTATTTCATTTTGCATAGCCTTCATTTCTTCCTCTATTATGTGACTGTACTCAATCATTTCTGTGAACATCTGATTAACAGTGTTTTGAACACTGCATGTTATGGGTTGGTTATATCCTCATTGCTTAATTCTTTTTCTGTAGTTTTGAACTGTTCTTTCATTTGCACTATATTTCTTTCACTTGGTGTACCTGTTATTGTGTAAGGGACAGAACCTTAGTTATTTGCCAGGGTAGGGCAACCCATATTGCTGCACTGTGGCACTATGTGAGGGGGAGGGGTCAGAGAGGAAACAGTGCTGCTTGCTTTGTTTTTGCCCTGCTTTCTGTCACTCCCCCCACAACCCACAAGCAAATTCAACCCTTTTGGTGCTGATTCCCTGGTGGGTGGGTTTGTGTACATTCTAGGACCCCACGGGTTCCTCTAGTGAACACTCCAGCAAGGCTGGGAGTTTCTTCCACCTCTGCAACCTCCCCAGATTTTTTACAACCAGAGGTTTTGAGCCTCTAGTTTCCCACGCTGGAACCCTAGGTTGCACAGTCTGTCTTGCTCCCTAGTTGTTCCTCCTGGGTCATCAGCTACCGAACCTGGGACTGCCAGGTCCAGCCACCACCTCGTCCACCCTGTCTTCTGCCTTGCCACACATCCTCTGGGCCCCGGGTGCCTGTTTTTGCCCCTTCTACCATTCTGGATGAATGCTTCTTCTTTCTTGGTTGTTGGACATCCAGTTAGATTTTCTGGCAGTTATGGCTGTTTTTTTTGTTTTTTTAATTGGCTGTTGTCCTTGTTTTGGTCGTGCAAGGAAGCAAAACATATCTACCTATGCCTCCATTTGGCCAGAAGCCTAACATAGTATCATTTTCCTGAATATCATAGACAAGTAAACACTTTGAGATCACCTCCAGCTTATCGGTCTCAGTTTACCCCAGAAAAAAATTATTCAATTCAATTGGTAACTAGATATATACCAGTGATATTATTTTTATATTACAATCATGATGGCAGAAAAGCATAACATCAAGCCACATAAAATTATTCTGAAATGACAGGAATATATCTCATATTAAAATTCTCAAGATGGCAGTCTCAAAAGGCAAAACATGATTTCTGTTTGTATAGCAAGTTATTTGACCTACATATGAGAAGATAAAATGATATTTTATCAATACTTCCAAAAATGACTTAAAAATAAAGCAGTTAATCAAAAAATCAAGAATGCAAGAGGAAAATATTCTCATATAAAATATTTGGGATGGCAGAGAAGCTTAAGTTCCCCTTAGTAGTCAGTTTCATTTTATTTTAGTTAAAAATAATTTTTTAAAATAATCATAATAGCAGCTCAACAAATGGCCAGGTTTTGTACTGCACTTTGTAGTCAACTGTAATTCTAAGGTTATGTGAATTCTTGTACAACAAAGTATAATAAAAATTATGCTAAAAATGCCAGTGCTTTATATTCTTTAAATAATTAGCTTGCTTTCTCTAATCCACTTATCCTTTTTCTAAGGGCCAGATGCGGCTGTGGGGTGATGATCAATGTTAACTATGCCAATGTGGGCCGTGTCAATAGGAATTTAAAAAATTCATATAGAAGGAATCCAAGCCCTGATAATTTTATAGAGAATTGCTGCACTGTTGCTTTGAATACCTATCTTGCTCTGGAATACAATGTAAGAGTCATTTAATATCACTGTTTTTTAACCACAGTATAGTTGAGCCTCCATGTTATAGTAACATGCACTGTATCTTAGCTTTTACCATGAGAAAAAAATAACATTTAAATTATTTACAAAGGAAATAATATGTAAACAAAATTACAAGTTGTGAAAATTTCTAAAGTAATTTTAAATATAAAAATGTATAACATAGCAATAAAATTAACAATTTCATAAATCAACTGAGACTATTCATCTAAATTTATATGTGCAAGGTGGTGTGATTTAAAAATAAAATTATTTTAATTACTTATTTTGCATAACATGTTTGATAAATTGAAATCTAGAACCGAAGCAAAGTTAAAATCATTATTTCTTCCACCAGATGTCTGCTAGAAGACGTCTTCCAGCAGACTTCTTGCTGCTATTGTCTTACCAAACCAACCGTCTGTGAAAGCCCGCCTTACAGCAGACTCAGCTTTCAGACTCACGTCTGTTCTACCCAGCACCGCACATGAAATGCGCTGCCAGGCTACACCACGAGGCTGGGTGAGAAAGCTGGCCCAAAGTGACAACAGGAAAATCACTCTTAGGAATTTGAAATCGGTCACAGTTGATGGCTAGAACTGAGGATCGCGTTCTGTGGGGTGGCATAGCTATCCGAAAGTAGGTCATTTGTGCGAAAGCACAGAGAACAAGTTAGCCGTGTCGTACAGGTTTACCATGAAAAGCAGGTAAAAGGGCAAGATCATGAGTCCAAGTTGTCTGAGATGTGAGCTGCTACTTTGGTTCCTAAATGTAGGTCTTGTTTCTGTTCCTGGTTCACGAGTCCTAGGTAAAATTTTTGTTTTGGTATTGTAAAATATTCTACATATTTTAAAAAGCTGGCCAATCCCTCATGCTCAGATGAAATAGTATCCATTCTTGACTAAAGAGCAATGTTACAAATGTATAAAAAACTTCCTGCTAACACTCACAGTTGTTTTGATGAATAATTTTGCATTATCTTGAGATGCACCTCTAAAAACGATTTTTCATGACAATACCCTATATTATAGGTCATTTCCAAACAAAACTTTTAACACTAGCTTTTAAAAGAAATGAGACAGAAACTTTAGAATTTTATACCAAGAATAATCAATTTGTGTAAGATAATTCTCATTGTAGTATAAGACATATTTTCCTAATATACTATACCCATTCTTGATTATTATATACATTGTAGATAGTGAATATCAAGAATAATGTGGTAAAGGGCCATTTTAAGCAATTATTCTGAAGAAAAGAACAAAAGTAAATTTTTATTTTGGATTGAGTCATCAGATAAGGGCTCTACAAAGATGTGGCATCTTAATAACAGGAAGGATCCTGTGGGCTTGGGGATAAATGGTAAAGGGAGGCAGAAATAAGTTTTGCACTTTTCAGAAACAAGAAAGGGTACAATGCACTCTAAAGAAAGTAAGCAACGGAAATGTTAAACTGCTATTCAATATTTGTGAGGCTCAGTAGGCCAACATGAGTATTTTTTTATTTCAATTGATTTTAACAGGAAACCTTTTAGCAGGTAGAGAATGTGGTTTAAAGTATTCATTAAAATAGTCACTATGTTGTTATGTGGAAAATGGATAATTAAGGGCAGCATGAAGAAAGGGGGATTATATAAAATGTGCTTGAAATAGTCTAGGTATGAGCAAATGGTGGGTGATTTAGCCTCATCACAAAGGAGAGAATGAGAAACCAAATGGATTCAGGGTACACTGCACTCTAAAGTTAGAGCTTATGGAGTTTTGAGGATATTAAACAGAATGACAAAAAATGGGAAGACAGACTCCTAGAAATAGCTTCCTAATCCAAGTGTATAAAGCATTAATTATTTACATAAATGGCAGAAAGTGAAAGAAGAATCTCTAGGGGGTTAAAGTAGCAAGGGTTTTTACTTGGATATTTTAAGTTTGAGAAGCCTATTGGATATCCAAATGAAGTTCTCAAATAGATGATTCTGTACCTAGTAGAGAAATCAGGGAAGATTTAAAATTAGAAATTACTGCCATGAATGAGATGTAAAAGCATGTTACTCAAAGAGATAAACCATATACAAAAATCTATAAATTGAGAAAAGGAGGGAAACCAGGACTCATCCAATGAGTAGGTATTATTTGGAGGCTAAATGGAGTTAAGATTAGCCAACAAAAACAACTGGGGAGGGAAAAAGCATTTCTGGTGAACATAAGATTTCCAAAATAAAGAGAATCCAAGAATCAAAAATACATAAATAAAATAAAATGCTTAAAGCCTCAGAAGTAACCTGAAAAGGTGATGTAAAGTGAGGACAGAAATGATAACTAGAATTGATAATACAGAAACCACCAGGTTGGAAGTGACATCAGAGGAATGACAGCATGAGAGATCCTCTTGGTCTGTCTGCTTGAGGTTTCACCAATTTGAGCACCTTAACTCAAGAAAGGATTTCCTGCTCAACACACAAACACACCTGAGAGATCTGCTCATTGAAACATCTCAAGTTGGGCAAGTGGCAGCAAAAGTGGAAGGCAAGAAGGGAAAGGGCTGAGATGAGCCATGGATGTAGCCTTCCACCTGGGAGCTCACAGTGGGCTCAGCACAGAGAGGGGAGGAATCCAGTTATGGCTGCAGTCCCTACAGGTGGGAGGAGCAGAGAGATTTGGTGGGCATTACTGCAGGAGTGAGCAGTACAAGCTGCAGCTGAGTCGAGAGACCTCCAAAAGGACACGGCATCAGAGTACAGCTATGGTTGCCAGGTAGTTAGCATTCCTGACAAAGAAACAAAGACACAGAGCCTTGCCACCCAACAGCCTCCCAGAACTAGCCTCCCTTCGCCCTTGGTGTCAGGTTACAGAAAACATTTTGTGAAAACCTGAGAAATGGTACAATGGAATCACTTTTTTTGTGTGAGCAAAGGGTGCACACTGTGATCAGTCCCAGTGTTGGGGTACAGGGGGTACCCTGTAGAGGTCCAAGGTCACCATTACCAGGAAGACAAAACAACAAAGAAGCTGGCCAGCTTCCCCAGCCCACTAGACTCCCAGGTAGTGGCTCCAATGATAGCAGTATCTGGCTATAAGGTACCTCACTGGGATTTCAGAGCTAAAAAACTTGTGATTCAGTGCCACCTACTGGAAAATAAGAGAAAAGCTCTTGGGATTAATCTGGTAGAGAAATACCACTCATGTGTAGATGCCTAGACAGAGATGGAATCCATCAAATATCATTAATAACCAAGGTAGTGAGGCAGTTCAGAAAGAAAATAAAAAAAAAAAACTCCAGGAATCAAACTTAAATATGTGAAAATATGTGACAAAATGAGAGAAAATTCAAGATTTTAGTTCTGAAAATACTAAACAAGGTGTGAGGAAAATGCAGACAGACAAATCGATGCACTTGGAAAATAAAATCTGTGAAAACAAATGAGTATATACCAAAGAGATTCAAACTTTAAAAGAGAACCAAAGAGAAATTCTGGAGATGGAGAACTCAATAAAGGAAATCAAGAATGAACTAGCAAATACTGGAAATAGAGCTGACCAAACAGAAGAAAGCATTAGTGATATCAAAGGTAGAAATCTATAAATGATGCAGAGGGAAGAAGAAAGAGACTTGAGCATAAAACAAATAAAAGAACTCTACAAGATATATCAGACTCTACCAGAGAGAGCAATAGAAGAATACTAGACATAACAAAAAAAAAAAAAAAAAAAAAAAAAAAAAAAAAAAAAAAAAAAAAAAAAAAAAAAAAAAAAAAAAAAAAAAAAAAAAAAAAAAAAAAAAAGAAAGGGAGTAGAGAATGGATAGCTTATTCAAACAAATAGTTGATGAAACTTTCCCAAACCTATGGAAAGAGCTAGATACTCAAATTCAAGAAGCAAACAGAACATCTAGTTACCTCAATCCAAAGAGGTTTCCTCCAAGGCACAGTATATAAAAACTCAAAAATTAATGACAAAGTTAAATTTCTCGAGGCCACCAGGGAAAAAAAGAAAGTAACCTGTAAAAGAAGCCCTTAGGTTATCATTAGACTCCTCAGCAGAAATTCTTCAAGACAGAAAAGAGTAGAATCAAACATTCAATCTACTAAAAGAGAGAAATTACCAGCAAAGAATAATATATCCAGCAAAGTTATTCTTTCAATATGAATAATAAAGATTTGTTCAGACATACAGAAACTGAAGAAATTTATCACCAAAAGACCTTTATTGCAGAAAATAATCAAGGGGGTTATTCTTCCTAAAACATAGAATAAAAGGCACCAAACCACAAGTAAGGTCACCATCAAATTATAGTATGAACAGAGATAATTTGTAACAACAAAAACATAAAAGGGGAGGGAGTAAAGGCCTGGATCTAAAGGGAGTAAAGGTTGGAAATCAGATGCATTCAATAGGAAAAAAAAAAAAAAAAAAAAAAAGACTGTTTACATGAAAGCTTCTTTTCCATAAACCTAATAGTAACCACACACACAGAAAAACACAACACCAAGACACATAGTTTTAAAAAAAAAGAGGAAACAGAAGAAAGACAGAGATTTTAAAATGATAAAGGGAACACACATCAAGAAGACATACCACTTCTTAATATGTAGGCACCCAATCAGGGAGCACCAAAATATATAAAGCAACTACTAACAGAAGTAAAGGGAGAAACTGAGAACACAATTATAGTATGGGATGTTAAGATCAAATTGACAGCTCTAGATTGACCATGCAAACCAAAAATCAATAAAGAAATATCATCCTTAAATGACACATTAGGCCAAATGGACATAATTGACATTTATAGAGCTTTTCATCCTAGAACATCAGATTATACATTTTTCTCTAGTGCACAAGGTCATTTTCAAGGACAGACCATACATTGGCTCAGAAAAGTCATCTCAACAAATTGAAGAAGATTGAAATCAGAGCAAGCATATTCTCTGATCACAATGCTTTGAAATTAGTGGGAGGGAGAGGTTGGGGGTGGAGGGGTTGAGCAAAAAGAATAAAGGACTCATGGACATGGACAACAGTATGTGATTGTTGGGGGTGGAGTGAGGGGAAATAAGGGGACCGTATGGTAATGGGAAAAATCAATAAAGATTAAATCAAAAATAAAAAAAAAAGAATGTAATAAGTGCACACCCTAAAATGCTTTGACTAAATCAACTGAAAAAGGAAGTGAAGAAACCCACACATATGTTGAGATTTAATGACATACTGCTAAAAAATGACTGAGTCAAAGAAGAAGAAAAGGGGAGATCAAAGATGAATCGAGATGAATGAGAATGACAAAATGACCTATCTGAAAGAGAATTAAGTTGGATTTTTCATACTACTTGACTTCAGGTATATTTTAAAACTAAAGTAATTAAGATAGTATGGTCATGATATAAGATGAAGGAAACAGAAAGTAGGACCTAAATATAAGCCTCCATATATACAGGTTAAATTGATTTTGGACAAAAGTGCAAAGGCATTGGATGAAGAAAGAATAGTTGTTTTAACAGTTAGGCATCCATATGGAAAGAAATGAAGTCAACCTGTGTTTCACCATAGTAGATCTACATGGAAACCTTAAAATATTGTACTTGTTGGAGAAAACATAATAATATCATAATGACCTTGTGTTAGACGGCCCATGAGTTCCTGAAATTACTTTAAACCAAGACGAAGTCTTGAGTCCCAATTTGCTTGTTTTTTAATTGTATTTTCCCATTACCATTTTTCTCCCCTATGCTCCCTTTCACCTCCACCCACCCCCTTTCCTGTTTCCAAGAGAAAGTGCTTGCCTTCTGTCTTGTGACCAAATCCTTAGAGCACCACACCCAACTAAATACAGGTATTAGCCAAGCATTACAGGCGAGTTGCATTTTATATAACTATAAAAGTAGTTTATGGAAGCACATTTCCATACACTTAAAATCATCTGTAAATATCCCCTTCAGTCATCCCTATAAAACATGTTATCCAACATATTATATCATAGTAAATTCAAGACAACGTGTTTCTTCATGCAGGCACAGATGCTTCTCAGTTAATGTTTACTTTAGAGGCTCACTAGGCGGAAATCTATTGCAATATCTAATTTTTAATTAATTTTGTCCATCTTTTTTCTTTCCTTTAGTCAGACAGAAATTGAATTTACATAAGTTATGTACAAAGTGATGTGACTCCACCAGTGTGTATTGGATTCTACTTCACTTGAAACAATCTGTTCTTAATCTTATAGGGATGTTACTACTGCTGGGTTGAAACACATTATTTGTGTGCTTCTTCACATCAGATGCAGACCTTGCTAACATATTTGTAGAAAATAAGCTTGCAATATATTCTTTGTGTAAGTGAAAAGAGATGTGTTTCATAGAGAATAATTTAGGAAAAAATTGACTATTTCCTCTTGAAGATTTAAAACCACATTAATATATTAGAAGTTCTATGAAACCATTAAATAAGAAACAGATATAATTTTATGTAGCTCACACTTTCAAAACTTATTTGACTTTTGAAAATATAGAGCAAAGCCAGAAGATACAGTGTTTGATTTCAAGTCTGAATGAAAAGCTACAGTAACAAAACTGGTATGGAATGAACATGAAGATAGCCATATAGGTCAAAAAAAAAAAAAAAGAGTCCATACATAGACACACACATACACACATAACAGCTGTTTTTTAAATTAAATTTATTAGGGGAGGGCCGTTAATAACATCATGTAAGTTTAAAGTGCATAATACATCATCTGTGTATAGCATTGTGTGCTCACCACCTCAGTTACAGTCTCCTTCCATCAACAGATATTCGACCCTCTTTATCCGCTTCATTCCTTGCCAATAGCCTCCCCTTGGTACCACCTATCTGTTGTCTGTGTCCCTCAGTTTATTTTATAACAACCAGTTTTTTACAATAATGCTAATGTTAGTGGAGAAAGCATAAAGACTTTAAAAATAAAACTATATGAAATTTAAAAATAATTCTCAACCCTTACCTCATACTACCTACCAAACTGGACTTAAAACAGATTTTAAATGTAGAACAATCAAAGCTAAGAATAACTCAGACTGGAGTTTGGCTGAGACTAAGGTAGAAGGGCTGACTACAGAGAGTCGCATGGAAAATTTCTTAAGGGGAGGAAAAGTCAAATGAGATGTGTGTGTGTGTGTGTGTGTGTGTATGATATTTTATATATCTGTATCCGTATGTACACAGCATCTTTCCTCAATCTCTCAGGAACTTCCCCATATGAATAAGAAATTTAGACAGCACGTGTTTTACCAAACCTACTCATGTTAGTATTCAGTATCACATACTGTATGCTTGTGTAATATTTATGTGCACCTACATGTAATCTTTTCAATTGATTGGTCTAAGAAAATTCTGTGAGCAAATCCACAGTGTAATGCTAAATTTCTGTGTGCTTCTCAGGGGCAGCTCCCGCCAGCCCAACTTCGACCTAACAGCTTAGCTAGATTTCACCAATCAAAGCGGGCTCCTGCTCAGCTTTTCAATCACGCCCTTGCTAACCCTGGCCAACATGACCCAATTTCTCCTCTATGGCATTATAGAATTTTGAGCCATGATTTTTCCACTTCAACTAGTACTGAGTCTCAGATAAAGTTTTCAAGGGATCACAACAAACAATTTTATTTAACTTATGAAAGTTCAAGAGTCATGAGGTGATTTCTTACTCACTGAATTTGTTCTTAGCCAGCCTTAAAATGTTAGCCACAAAACAGAGTCGAATCTCCTTCTTAAAAATTATTTTTCTTACTAAATTTTAAGAACAAGGAAAAATCTAAAACTAAAGTCATATTTCTAAGTTTGAGAATTGTTTATAAGATTTTCAATATTTTCTATGCATATAGGCCATAGTTGTCTATTATGAAGTCCAGTAGTATATTTCTATCAGTGATATAGTATCTAAATCATACAAAGTGACTTCAAAAATAATTCATAACATTCTGTTAAAAGAAAGAGCAGAAAGAATATTTGCCATATGTTTCCATGGAAACTAATGTACTTGCACAAAAATGCCATACCCATTATTTCTCAATAAAAGTCTCTGATTTATATTAAATTGATTCAACACCAAAGGATAAAGAAAGTTTTAAAAGTCAAGAAATGTTGCAGAATTAAAACAAAAGGAGGCTATTGTGAATTATTGGAGACTTGCTTGTATTATCCTCCTCATTCATCAAGATGCCTCCTTCTGAAATTAAAGAACTCCCTCCAGGTAAGATCTGGTATGATCTTAGGAATACATTTTGTAAAATGTATACATAATAAAGCACATGTTTTATAGAAATTAAGTTATCTGACTTACTATACAATGGTTATTTGTAAAAATAATTACAACTTTATATATATTCTTGGAATGTAAACTTCAAGTTAAAGTTAATCACTCACATAAGATATGTGAATAGATTTCAGAAGTTGAGCTCTTTGTTATTCTTAAAGCTCAACACTAAGCTGAGTTATGTCTTCTGGCTGACTAAATAGAATATTTGCTATATTATATTCAAAGTAAATTTACAGGCTTAGATAACCTTTATTGAGCCTAAGTGACAAATTCTCTTCAAAAAAAGTCTCAGTTATCTAATTGAATCTCTGAAATTCCCATATAAACAGAGGCACACTTTGAATGAATAAAATAAATATTTTATTTGAGTTTTTCAAATCTCATAGTCTTTTTATAATTAATATTAATTTTTTTAGCTTGATTATCAGTATGAAAACTCAATCATGAGGAAAAATGCCAATGTAGAAATCCAGAATGGCTTTTAAAACTCTTTTCTCTGCTTTTCATTTTATATAAAAATTACAAATAGAATATAATTAACTCACTCATGGAAACTAAAGACTCTCAGATGCTTTTAAATAAATTCTATATCATATGATGTATAAAATTAACAGAGAAGAAAAATTACACTTTTGTCCTGCTTGAAAATAAGGGGAACAAAGTTTCTGGACCAACTGATTACCATGAAATCCAAATTTCACAATTTGAGGAATTGCAATGCTTATGGATAAAGACATGCATTTTTCCATTAAAATATTTAAGTTGGAAATGCTTTAGGGTATTCTCCATAGGACTCTAAGCTCTAATATAAGTGTAATGTATGTATTGCTATAACACAAAATATATGCATAGTATCCAGGCTATAACTTTATACTTTTAATTTGTTATAAAAAATTGATTCAAAGTGCATTCATTAGTACTCCCATAAAGCCTAGCAGTCATTACCTACATGTTCACTTAACTCAGTTGAAAATTAAATGGACAAATTTTTTCAGTTCTTGAATAACAAATTCTACAATGAAAGTGGCACAGAAGTACATAGTATATGTATTAGATTAGTTTTACCTATATTTATTTGTGTATGTGTAAAATTTTATTTTAAACCACTTTCTAACTAGAAAAATACATATAACTAACATTATATTCACGTACAAAAGCACTAAAATAAATGGAGTGTTTTTTTTTAAAGGCTTGTTTTGATGTTTTTGTCCCCACCTCCTATTTAATGCATCTAGTATTATTTATAATCAGGGATATTTATAATCCAAGTGATGTTATGGTGTCTTATCATGAAAGAGGGAGGGTAGAATTTGATAATCCTTGCCTTGTGAAATGTGAAAATTTGATTTTTAAATCACGCAACTGCACACTAGACCAGAAGAATAGCTTCTTCTTCTTTGTTATTTCTATGTAGAAAACTGTGCACAGCCTTTGGTAAACCCACCTGTGGAAACATACTAAAATGAAAGACTGCCAACTTAAATTTGAGGAACAATAGCAAAGAGATTAAAAGAGCAAAGGAAGAGAAAGCCAAAAAAAAGAGAATTTTTTTAGAAAGACCACACTGAGTAGGTCAAGGAGGAAGAATGGTGTTTGGATGGAAGAGCTGCCCTCAGAATAGCAAATTAAAATCACCAAATTCACTGGATATGCTTATAGGATAAGCTATACAGTAAAGTCATCCTCAATTTTTCAACTATGTTAGGGTTCTATTTGTATAGTAATATATTACTCACATCAACCACTAATCACAGTTGTCTACATGCTCTACCAGAAAAGAGTAGAAGAGTACAGAAGTAAACCACATGAAGTCTTCACTTCCAGATGTAGGAAGTTAATATTAGGTGAGGTTCGTGGATAATATACAAAGGTGAGCAAAACTAGGTTTATAATTGTTTGTGTGGAAAATAATACAGTAATTGATAAATAATAACGCAAGAATAAACTCTGTTTTGTTTACTCATATCTGTAAACCTGCTTTTGCCCACCTTGTATGTATCAGCATATTTGTATGTGCTGGTGTGTTTACAGGTATAGTGTAAGCACAGGTTTTTAAAAAAGCACCCACAAATAATTCAGCATGCTAAAAGGGGATCATTCAAATACATAAGATGCTGAGTGACTTTTATTTACAGTAATTTGTTTTTCCATGTTTTCTAATATCCTACAAAAATTGTTAAGATAAACATTTATAAAAGAAAGAAAATGGCATAGTAAAATGATTAAATGTCTAAGTAGCAAAATGTAAATACCAATAGCTTTTTGATTTATACAAGTGAGATATAAAATTTTTTCTCAAAAAAATCAACAGAACCATCAATAATTACTTCCAAGTTCGGAAACAATGATTACATGAAGAGTTATCATTTCTTAGAAAACTTGATTCAAGTAAGAAATGATGAACTGTAGGCATGTTTTACAGATTCCCTTGGGATTCTACACATGATATTTGCAAAGCAATCAAAGTGTAACAAAGCTCAGGTGCTTAAGAAAGAATGTTCCAAAGTATACAGTAAGAATTTCAAAGCATCACACATTGTAGCCCTAGTAAAATTACATGCAAAATTGGGGGAAAATTCATGAAGAAGACAGCAGAAAAACTGCCATTCTCCACACTTTCACTAGGAACAGAACCTTGCTTTGTAACTCAGAGTGCAGTCACGACCATGACCGAGTTCTGAGTAACGAGATATACTAGGAAACATACGAGACAGGTGACTTTGCTGGAAGGTGCTACATATTTTTTCTCTCTCTTTTTATCCCTCCTTTTATTTTATAATATAGAAATCATGCCTGAAGTTCTGTCAGCCATCTTATACATGAAGGGAAATTCAGAGCTCAGTCCAGTACTGTTGAGCAGAAAATTCAAGAGTCTGGTTCCGTGATAACTTGTAACTGTGCAGCTGCTACTTTGGCCTCAAAGTGCCTATGGCCAGCATTATTTTAGGTACGATAATTAACTCTGTGTGGTTGAGCCACTCTGGTAAGATTTCTGTCATTTACAGCTGAACACAATTCCTACCCCATATGGTGAAGAAAAGTCAAAGATAGTAGTTTGGAATCTTTGATTGTAAATAATATACACTGACTGTAGTAAACAAACATCATAAATTTACTTAAATACTTGGCAACTTACCAAATTAAAGAAACTTTTTTTTTAAATTAAGACTGAAGAAAGGACAGCTGCAAAGACTTACTGAGAATGTCTTTTAATTACTATCATCAAACTACCCAGATTCAAAGTATATGCAGTTTGTGATACCCCACACTCAAATGCTCAGAAGTGAAAATCTGACTAAAGTTTATCCTTTCATCAAGGCAAGTTGGTGCCAGTTGAGTCATGGTTCCTGACAGTCTCAATATCACTTCACAGTATAGGGGAAAATGTAGCTCTCACGGTGTTACTATTGACCTAAGGACAGAGAGAATAACAAGAGAGGAAATAGAAGTAAGAAAAGTCACTCCTTGAATAATAAGTACACATTCAAATACAATCTAGATGTAATTAAAATGTATCTTACGTTAGATTCTGCCTCAGGCATGAAAACACATTACACACATATATGCAAAATGGTTCCTTCACTAAAAATAAGCAATCCAAAGCCAGTGCCTGTAACAGCACCCAGTGTCAAGCACAAGATTTTTGAAAGATATCTATCTTTTAAAAATTACATTATTTGGAAAACTGGAGACTAACCTTAACCATGCTCGACATCTTATATAATATTATGGAAATAAAAATGAATTTAAAATGATCATTCATGTGAAGCCAGAAATAAAGATAAATGTTAGAATTCTATATTCTGTTACTATTTTAAAATGTCTAGAATTCTAAATTGTGTAACAATGTCACTGCTGACAATTACGACACTTCCATCTATAGCCTATGTATTCCAGTTAGAGTTCTTCTAGAGTAATTTCCAAACATTTCTATTTGACCTTTTGCAATTACTGCATATCTAGTCTTTAAAAAATATCAATGGTCATGGTATTACATTAGAGACTCTTCCAAGTTCTACTCTTTTTCCCTCCACCATTATTTTGCAACCACACCATTTCTGTTTTGAAAAGCATGGCAATCACCCTAGCCTTTCTCCCTGTCCTCTTTGTTCCCACTTTTGCCGTTGCAGGAGATGTCAGAAATGGCTGGATTGCAATCTCCGCCACTCTATCAGGCTCCTAATTATATTCCTTGGTAAACGTTTCTCTCATTTGATTATGAACGTTTCTGGAAAAAGAGGCCAGAGTAGTGGAGATTATGAACAACATTTGTAAATGAGTCATTAAAAATAGTCTTACAAAACATCCCCCACAACTATGCTTTTACTTTTTGGTAACTGTTAATATACACACTACAAGCAAATGCACGCACATACACAAGAAATTAGAGCAGTGGCACCAAATGTCGTTCATTGGTTCAAAGGATTTCCAGCATTCTGAAAGAGACAACAATGTCAACCTCATTGTGCTCCCCAAGCCAGCTTAGACTGTGGACATAATGCCCTTACTTTACGACCATCACACAGGAGCACCCTTAGGCTAAGCAAATGGGTTGACAGAGATCTCAGTGATAGCAAGGGGGGGCGGACTGGGAGAGTTTCGTTTACAAGCAACAGTCTTGTTTTTGCCTTAAATCTGTCAATAGTTACTACTTGCATTTAATGATGAGGTAGCACTAAATAAGCTCAATCAATATCCCGTCTGACCAGAGAGTACTTCATTCACCATCTCTGCTCAAGTTGCCTAGCTCCCAAAGTTCCAATCACTAGTTATATAATATCCAGTAAAATCTTTCCATGCAAAGGAAAGAGTATTTGTAAAGGAATTTACTTATTTCTTGAAAGTGATATGGCCTTCTTCCTGAAACTTTGAGCTTCTGATGTGATACCTTTTTAAGAAATTTTCAGACTCCATAGAGCATGACAAACATTTAATTAGAACCCAAGTCCAATGAAATATTTCAAGCCATAGTATCAAATGTCAGAGAAGCTTATTTCATATGTGGGGCAGCTAGAAAATTATTCTAGTTCCTGAGCCTAAGTACAGCTGGTAGTACATTAGGTTTTAAGTCAATGGACAAGAGGAGGGCATTGAATGCCATCTGCTTTGCCTCAAAAACCCAAAGGGACCTATCAATATGTCTGCCTCCTAATACTGGATATTTTCTGTCTGCTCTTGCTTATTTATTTCCACTCACACATCATCCTGTTTTGAACCACAAGATACTAAAATGTTTGAACTAATGTCTTGCAGTGTTCTCCGGTGTGGTTAACCAATGAATGAGTGGCTAACGAGGTGAAGGGCAGGAGGAGATTTCAGTGAGAGTAT
>PVJI01023532.1:0-23417 GCA_004026765.1 Micronycteris hirsuta
TGTAGATGATATTCTATCATCCAATTAGAGTATTTTTACATGTGCTTAGAGACCAATGGGAAGCAGTAAGTTTAAATAACAATAACCATCACCATGTACTGATCCTCACTATGCATGGGGGACTTCATATATATGATTTCTAATTCTTACCTCAACTTGAGATATAGATATCATTATCATTATTTCACAGAGGAAATGATCGAAGGTCCAAGAGCTTAGATAAGCTGTTGAAGATCACACACTTAGTAAAGAGAGGAGCTAATATTTTAACTCTGTTCCATGTGATTCAAAAGCCTTGTTATTTCCACTATGCCCAAGTAATATCAAATAATAATTAACAAGTTTTAGAAATAGGGTATTTAAAGTATTTATATCAGTATGGATATACTGTGTTTCTGATTGTCACTGAATTTATATTTAATGTATAATCCCTAACTATTTTGATTTACCTAAGATTTCACCTATTATCACCTAAGAATCTATAGTCTGACACTTATTTATAAAGTGGTTTATGAGGTAATGGTGTATATAATATTTTGAAATTGAAGGGGAACAAAAAAGAGCAGGAAATAGTCAAATAACATAAATCAACAGCAAGAAAAATATGGTACTTTAGGCAATATATATTGGAAACATTGCCTCTGCAGACTTTGAATAGAGTTCATCAAATTGTGTGTAATATTTGAAGGTAAAAGGGAAATGATGCTAAAAAATAGCAAATATGACATAAAGGGACACAAATAAAAATATCACATCAGATTTACAGAGAGTCCTATTTTCCCAAACTAAAAGTGGTCATGTTTCTCTGGTACGACGCCTCTACTAACCACCCATTGCTTAAGGAATAGTCCCCAAAGTTTGACATGGTGGAGTGATTCAAGTTTAAAGTTCTGATAACATTGTTATATAACAGGGATTATATCGCATAATTCCAATCGGCCCTTTAGCTATAAATACCTACTGATGTCACAGGTACTGATTGCATGCATATTCACTGAGTTTTTGTTATAACACTGACTTCATTTTTTATTCACAGGATGTTAAAAATAAGAGCACCTTACAGCAAGAACTTCTGTACTTCATGAACTAACACTGCTCGAGTTAGGAGCACAGCAGACATTTCATTTACAAATTCTGCCATCAGAAACTGCTTCAGAGAAGTACTGGACAGCAGGTATCTGACAACTTACTCTGGGGTCAGGAGGGTGGCACAGGCAGGCATGGCTCACCTCTTTGCACAACCACATCAAAATTACAACTAAATTATAGAACCACCACCATTCAGAACCATCAGAAATCAAGTTGAATGGGGTTTGACAACCATGGAATTAAAGAAATCACATTAATCCATACTGGTAGGAGGGGCACAGATGTGGAATGGGCTAGTCCCACACCCATGTGTGGTGGATAAAAATTCAGGAGGGATATCTTGGGAATGAGGAGTCCCAGCCCCACACCAGGCCCCCAGCCCAGGATTCCAGTGCCAGGAAGACAAGTACCCACAGCTTCTGGTTATGAACACTGGCTGGGATTAAGTCTGTGGAAGAAACTTCTGGAGCCCCAATCAGTTCCTCTTAAAGACCCTACACATGGACTTACCTACTCAGACTTACTCCCCCTGAGCTCCATCACTGGAGTAGCAGCTGGAAGGGCATCAGTGTTATACAGGGAGGGACTGAAGTGCCTGGTATCAAGGCGAGCAGAGGCCATTGTCCCTTTTCTAAACCCTCCCCCTCACAGAGCCGCAAGGCTGGTAAGCTGGTGCCATATCTCAGACCCCATCAACCTGGCTAATACTGTTTGTCTGACCTTGGAGATCGCTGGGGACTCCACCCCACCCAACAAATGGGCCCAGCTGCTTTTCCTTATGAATGGCTGGTCTTGGCTCATGCTTCAAAACTTCCTGAATCCTATTAAATAAACAACAGTTGGCGTCAGTGAGCCCCAGGCCTTGCACTAGCAGCAGCCAGCCTGGATTCACACCTTGGCTTCACTTGAGAATCTCCAAGCCCAGCACAAGTAGCAGCCATCTCAGATTGCTTTATAGCTTAGGCAGGGTGGACCCGGGCAAAACACAAGTGGGGGCTGACCTTGGCCTGCACCACCTGGGAAACCCCAGAGCCTTGCTCCCAATGGACAGTTACAGACCATATCAGAGCACCACATAGAGCACCCTGCCCTACACAGCTGACCCTCCATGGAGGGTAGAGATTGGTGGTCAGTGGTTATAGCCAGTCTTTGCAGTTGACTGGCCTGGGTAAATCCCTCCCACTGACCTGCCAATAGTAATCAAAGCTCAAGAGGAGGGTGTACTCAGCCCACATGAAGGGCACATCTCTAGTTCCCAGCTTGGGTGATAGGGCAGGCCATGCCGCTGGACCCTACAGGACACCTACTATATTAGGCCACACTACCAAGACACAGAGTCAAAGCAGCTCTACCTAATACATAGAAACAAACACAGCAAGGTTACCAAAACAAGGAGACAAAGAAAAATGGCCCAAATGAAAGAACAGGTCAAAACTCCAGAAAAAGAACTAAACAAAATGAAGATAAGCAATCTATCAGATGCAGAGTTCAAAACATTGGTTATGAGGACACTCAAGGAACTTAGTGAGGACCTCAGAAGCACAAAAAAAGACCTGGTCAGAAATGAAGGGTACATTATTTGCATTAAGGAACAATTTGTAAGGAAACAACAGTAGCATGGATGAAGCCTAGAATCAAATCAATGATTTGGAACATAAGGAAGAAGAAAACAACCAATCAGAACAACAAGAAGAAAAAAGAATACAAAAAAGCAAGGATAGTGTTAGCAGCCTCCGGAACAACTTCAAGGGGTCCAACATTCATATCACAGGGTACTAGAAGGAAAAGAGAAATAGCAGGAAATTGGAAATTTATTTGAAAAAAATAATGAAATAAAACTTCCCTAATTCAGTGAAGGAAATAGACTTGCAAGTCCAGGAAGTACAGAGAGTCCCAAACAAGATGGATGCAAAGAGGCCCACTCCAAGAATCATCATAATTAAAATGCCAAGTGTTAAAGATAAAGAGTGAATCTAAAAAGCAGCAAGAGAAAGGCAGAGATTTATCTACAGGAGAATTCCCATAAAACTGTCAGATGATTTCTCAAAAGAAACTACAGATTAGAAGGGATTGGGAAGAAATATTCAAAGTCATGAAAAGCAGGGACCTACAGCCAAGATTGCTCTGCCCAGCAAAGTTACCATTTAGAATCAAAGGACAGATAAAAAGCATCCCAGACAAGAAAAAATTGAAGGAGTTCATCACCACCAAGCCATTATTATATGAAATGTTAAAGGGACTTATTTAAGAAACAGAAGATCAAGTCTATGAACAATAAAATGACAAAAATAGATATCTATCAACTATTGAATCTGAAAAACAAGCTAAGCAAACAAGAAAAACAGAGACAGAATCATGGATACAGAAAGTGTTTTGAGGGTTGCCAGGTGGGAGGGGGCCGTGGGGGAATGGGTGAAGAGATGAGTGGATTGAGAAGTATAAATAGGTAGTCACAGAATAGCCATGGGGATGTAAAGTGTAGTATAGGAAATATAGTAGCCAAAGACATACACATGACCCATGGGCATGAACAATGGTGGGGGGATTGCCTCAGGGAGTGGGGGATTCTGGGTGGAGGGGGCAAAGGGGGAAAATCAGGACAAATGTAATAGCATAATCAATAAAATATAATTTAAAATAAATACAAATTGAAATAAAAAAGAAAAACTTATTCTGACTGGCTTGCTCTTAGAGGATCGCTTTAGATGCCACTGTGATTCAGTAAACCACTGGGGTAGGGCATTAACTCTCAGTGTGTTACAACTTGAATACCCATTCACATTACAATCAGGGGATTCGAGTGATAGATAGATTGTTTCTGGATCAGAGTTTCTCTAGTCAAGAATATTTTTATCTGATGAGAATGACTATTTTGACTTTGAGATATAAAACCCATAGAGATACTAATTCAAATACATTTAATCTGATCTTCTATGCATTCTGACTCTTTGCTGCTAAATCCTAGCCATTCTTTATAGGCAAAAACCTACTGTACTGCCAAAACCAGCCCCTGCCCCCTGAGTGACAAGAGCATTCCATGCATTTTCATGAGCTCCCTTCAGGACAGGAAAAGCAAGTTCCACAATTCCCAATAAACACATTAAGATACCAGAATATTCTAAATGGATACTGTAATTAAAGGACCAACTACCCTCATCATATATGTAATAACCAATAATAGGAAATCATAAACTCAAATGTCTGTGAGTTAATAAAATTATAAGTGGCTTCTCGTATCCCCTGGAAGTTGTGTGTATATCAAAAGGCTTTTATTTTCCATTTGATTTGTTTCCATCATTCTCACAACATCTGAGAAACATACTAATTATCCCACATACATTTGAGTACAGAGTTTCACTTCAAAGGCTGGAAAAATCAATAACCACAGCGTAAGGAAAATTTACTTGTCAACCTACTTCATAATGTTAATACATATCAAAAATAATACTGAAGACATGATCAGGTCATTTAAAACTGCAAATGATATTTTTATGCTCAAGATCTTTAAGCAGCAAAAATGCCAACTCAATGTTGCCATTTTTTAAATTTAAATAGTAATTGAAATACAGCAATTTGGAAAAAATAAAGTAACATTACTCCTGTTTTTACAAGAGCCCACAGGTGTGATTATCTAGCTGAATATTTTACACATACACATACACACACATACAACAAAATTGTGATTTTTGTCAACCAAGCTGTAAGGAAGTGTGAAGAAAACTGCAAGTCTCATTACAAATGCAACCTAGGGAAGAATATCTAGAAATTTATCTATGGAAGTCTAGAAATAGCTAACAGAAAGGACCAGTACTAAACATAAACATTAATGGGAAATAAAAATAATATCAATAGTACCATGATTTAATAATAATTAACAATAATTTTCTTAAGACTATTTATTTGAAAAGACCTTTGGTTCATTTATTAACAACTTGATAGTCTCCCATAATGACATCATATTAAAATGTGACCACAGTTTTCATTGCTGTATTTCAACTCCCCAAATGCATTAATGTTGTGCTAAGGCAGCCTTCCTCTCTAGAACATTCAAAAATAAAGTCTTTGGGAAATAATCTTCCTTCTGTTGCAGCCCAACAAAATTATTCACCTTTACCCCAAGGTCATGCCCTTTTAGCCCTTCGTGCATCGGCATGTAGACCCTCACTTTACTGTCTCTCTGATGAACTCCTGCTCATCATTTAAGATCCCTCTCAATGTTACCTTGGTTGTGAAGTCTTCCCTGTCTCTCTCAGGCCAAGTTACACCTTTAACACTTACCCATGGATATTAATATCATTTGTGTGTCTCCACCACCAGGCTAAATCATTGGAAGGCAGATACCAATATTCTTTTTCTTTTATGGCACCCATTTGGATGGCTCCATAATAAATACCCAGTATGAGTTGGATAGGTGGGTTGGATACATGCACTTATGAATAAAAAGGCCTCTGCAATTCAATTCACATTCTGGTATTTTGACTTGATCCAACAACAAGGTTGGATGCAGAACTCTCTCTCCACTGTATACTGAATCAAGATGATACAGCTTTGGCAGTGTTTAAAGAGCCTAAGGCCTCATGGCATCAGTGATTCCAATTAGAAGTTGTAGCTCATGTACGTCCACACTGCACACAGTACTGGTACACTTAGGTGTACTTAGCACTGCTGATCTCCAAAGAGTAAATCATACTTACGACCAATTATGTACCAGACCAAATTTACACATACAGTGTATTCTTTGTATAAATAAGGCTTTTGGTTAAACAAAAACCATAGCCAATCAATATACAAACTGAGACATGGGTGCTTACTGCACTGTTCATATGGTTTTCAATATGTTCATGGTTTGTACAGGATTTCTGATTCTTCTGGGTTTTTTATATTCTCATTTCAAAATACTAAAAGCATCTCACCAAAGGATGGCTGAAATAGGACTATGACAAAAATTCAGAAATATATCCTGAAATACAGAAAGAGAGCTTAACAAAAATATTCTGAAACGCCCCTTATAACTCAATAACTTAATCTCTCTCTCTAAGAAGGAAAGCGAGTGCATCCCAGAAATCCCAGGTCAGTTCTGTGTTAGCATTCTGCAGAGTCCTGTGCTGGGCGATGCAAACCCAAGTCACCTCGTCCTCATCTCTGACTTCGAACTCTAAGTGACTTCAAGTCTAGAATTTAATGAAGAAGAAAAAGTGTATAGTGTTCCTAAGGACACACGCAAAGGCCCATAAGAGGGACGTCAGAGAAGCTATTCTTTCTTCGTACCTAGGTTGCTCTCTTTGAAGCATTTTTTTTGTGGACTGTATATTTCATTCTACTGAATTTCAGTCAACTCCATGGTAGACAACACCATCCGTCTTATTTCATCTTTTTAACAAGGACTTGATGAGGTGACACAGGACTGATTCTTAAAAACACATTACCTGCTATGTGAGGCATTGTGTGACAGGAAGAACGATCTTAGTGACAGGCACCTGACAGCAGATTTGTTGATTTCATGGTCACTTCATTTAAAGTAACAACAGGGTGAAATATGCCATCTGATAATCTGTTTGAATGTTGACTGTGAAAAGCACTTAACATTTCTGCCAGCTACCATGGCTACAGAATCTGTTCTTCAATATGTGAGGGTCTGTCTTCCTCTTTACTCATTTTTATCAATTCTTTGCCCCCATCCTCTCTTTTCTCAGAGGAAATCCCCCAGTAATTTTATGGAAAAATATTATGCAGAGAAATTTGGCCCCAAGGATAACCAGCTCTCTCTTAAGCCACACTTTTTAAAGATGCCAGGCATTATACAGTCTGAGGCTACTAGCTGAGAAAGACATCTGAGGCACGTTTCTAGATGCTACAGGCAACCCTTCAAAACAAGCCATTTCGCATCTCCAAGCTCCAGTGTGGGTGAGTGAGATGTGTACACACAGGCATGGCCCCATTCATTCGCTACATGTTAGTTTGAGGACAGAATAATTTCTAGCACCCAAGCCGATATTCCCATACATTTCATGGCTCCATTTCTTTCTTTATTCTTACAGCAGTAAAAGCAAAAACAAACTAGATCATACCAACGACTCGAAGCCAGCGACTGGCCATGCATCACCCGTCTGTCATTCCAGCTGGACATGTGTGTGCTAGAGCAACCCTTCTGCCCTGCAGGACAAGGGCTTCTTAGAGGGGAACTAAGGCAACGCTGGCCCCCAACTCCATAGGTAACTGAACATCAGCCTTTTCACATGCCAGCAGAAGGCAGACTCACAGAAAATAATTATCACCATGTAGTCACAGCAATAATTTGTTCTTATAGAGCATTGTGCAGCCCATTTTAAAAAATGAAGCAATAGATACAGAGTTTTCTAGAGGAAATCATCAGCTAAACTTGGCAGAAGAGAAGATCCTTTAAAGTGGAATACCCAGTAGGAAAATCACTCTCAAGGCGCAGCCAGTCTACTTGAGGGAAGGGTTAACTTCAGGTTGCTTGATGAAATATTCCAACCTTCTTAGTTATCTAGAAATTATCTGTACCGACAGTCTCTTATCCTAATTGCTTGGGATCAAGCACCCACCGACACCCCATATATCCAAGAGTCTCTGGACATCAACATGCTTGAAGCTTTTTAAACAGCATTAAATATGAACCAGAAACAGCCAAGTTAAAATTTACACTTTCTTTGAAAGATTTCTTGACATATTCAATGCTTGTGAAAGCTGAGGGGCTGACGGCCCTAGTCAAATACAGTTGAGTGAGCAGACTGCAAGCCCCCGCCCTCCACCTCCAGGGCAGGTGAACCGTGACATGGAGGGACAAAGCTCCCCTGCCTTCTCTATTCCTTTTTCAGAAAATATAAAAAAGAGAAAGAAAAAAAAAACTTCAGTCAAACTATTGTTTGATGATTTCTTTGTTTAAATAAACATCTCAATAGGAGCGGGCTCTGGTAGCAACTGGCCACTCCATGACTTAATCCAAATGTCTTCTAGTCAGTTAATTTCTCACCAAATTTCTAGTGTGATAGCTGGCAAATTTAAGGTTTTTTTTTCTCTTTCAGTACGCTTTCTTTTATCGTTTCAATGATCATTTTCCATCTAAGAAACCACTTCACAGTTCTTAGCACTTTTTACCAAGGATATGAAGAAAAATGCCAGACATACATAAATGAATAATTTTTCTTATAACGTTGTCTTTACCATCATAATTCAAGTACTTTTAACACAATTTTATGGCATTTCACCTACTTGTTTACTGAAGCTTTAAAAAAATATATCTTAGATCTAAAACTTGCCAGTATACTGCAGTAATAATTATTTGTGGTTATTTTGATGCAGTGTGAACAGATGAAAAGATCAGCTGGGAAAGTATTTAAGAAGCATCCCTATAAAACAAAAATAACAAATGTTAAAGTTCCACTAAATCAGATGTGTTTCCCTGGAGGTGTAAATGTATATACTTTAACATGATTATAAAATAACCCCTATAGGGAAGACACTGTCATTAGCAGATTTCCAAACTTCATCACCCTCCTCAGAACTGAACACCTGTGAAGCGTCCTGATATTGGGCATTTGGTGTAAACTATTGTGCGAACCCCAAGCTTCATCACTTCCATTTTCTGCCATCTGGAGGATACTGAAAATGAAATAAAGACCAAAAAGTGTCTGGTTTTGTTGTTGGGGGAATGGGGCACACCCGAGGTATTAAGTTATTCAAACACCGATAATGTATGGTATTGCACATTCTCACTGTGATAGCCTTTGTTGAAAAGGATTTCCCTGACCTTTCCTGTAACCAGCAAACAAATAAGCCCTCTCTCTCTGCAGGAGAGAGGCACTGGTCCATTAGATCATTAAGCAGTTCTATTCAGATACCCCCATTCTCCTGTCCTTGGCCCTGAAGAGGGAACTGGCAGCGGTCCAATCAGTCAGAGCGAAGGCAGGCAAATGTGATTGCGTACAGGATAGCTTGAAATGTCACAGCAGGACCAAAGTCGCAGAGCAGACAGCACTGAGGGGAGGATGTGGCGCTACACGAGGGGTAGTGTTCCAACAACGGAAGGCTGGTGTTTTCAGTCTGCCAAACAACGTAATGACTCACCCAGGCAGAAAAATATTACCACCATGGGGATATTTGGATCGTCTCAGCCTGAGAGTAATTAGGGACTAAACTACAACAGCATGCTTCAGTGATAAAATGAGAAAATAAGCAATACCTCTGTCAAGTTCTGATTGGCGAGTATTAAATGAATATGGGCTTCTATCATCTCCGACCACAGACTGGGAACTTGCAGCAGATTGTCAGAATGGAGATCCATTTCCACATTTTCATGAAATAAGATAGCACACAAACGCGTACGTATGCACACACACGTTAAAAAAAACAGTGAGGTGAAAAATGTTACAGTTGGCAGAATGAGTTTTAGGGAAAATCATTACCACAATTATATAATTCATTTCTATAGCAGGCATTTGCTCATCCTGAAGCTTTTCCTTCCCTAATTACACTGTCTGCAAAAGGGGGAAAAATGAGTCCAGAATGGCAAATGCTAACAATATCATTTTATTAATAAGAATAATACACAATCTCCAAAATAAAAAGCACATATGTTTAATGAATTTAGGTAATGGAATTATTTTACTTATTAGTACCAGTTGCACAAATGTAAATTCTCTGGCAAAGGGAACAAACGTTAATTTTTATTTCTTTGTATTTTCAAATTGCGGACAATTCGTATTCATTAGACAACATAAAAACCTCTTTTCCACTTATAATTGTAAAGTGACATTATAATTAAATTGGATAACCTCAGCGGCATCTGCAAGTTAAGGAATCACTTACAAGCTGGCTGGCCAAAGCCCAGACACATTCAACCCCAAACAGAGCTGCACATCAATAGCCCTTCATTGCAATGGCCAGGTCAGAACCTCAGTCATCCACAGAGGAAAAGATTACTCAGCCTGGAAGGCTTTAGACGCTCAGTAGCAAGAACACCTTCTCAGATGAGCCAATGTTTGATTCTTCCATGGTCCCCGCTCAGTCTGAAGCCTAAATAGACACTTGTTTGACTTCCTTCACTGAGACTGACTTTCCCCTCTCCCCTCAAAAAAATAAAATGAAAATAAAAACAAAAAACCCTGCATTCTTACAGTACCAGTCTCACTGAATTTGAATGAGGGGCAAACACAAATTATCTCTTTTCTCAATATGAACAACCTCTATTAGGCCAGGTTAATAAACTCTAATAGATGTAAGGGCTAATATAATATTCAGCTATTGACATAAACATAAATATAAATTTCAAAGAAAATAACCTACTTTAGTAAAACTACCTGTGCAATAAAAATTAATGAACTCCAAATGATTCTGCACATCTCCACCAAATTGCATTTTCAGGCTCACATCTTTAGGACATGCTGGGTGGTTTGATGCATTCCCACAATTCATCTTCCTGCTAAGCCAATTTTAATTTAAATGCAATTAAAGGCTCAAAATGAACATTATGTATTAGATAAAGCCCCGAATCTGCAGACTATCATAAATATGATTTTCAGAAAAATTAATTACAAGCCATTAGGGTACAAGTCATCTTACTGAAAATGTTGAGTTAAATTGCAGAAATAGTTTGTTCATTCCATTAAATGTTAAATTCTGATTTTGAGCTTTGTACCAATTTAATATCACTAGGTCAATTTATGAGAAAAATGTTATTTATAGATAGAACTTCTAAAGCATCTTAGCATTTTTGACTAATTAAATCATAGGCATTCTTGGAAAGAAATAAAAATGACAAGAAGTGAGTTTTGTTAAAATTTAATAATACTAATTTTCTTGTGTTGTTATTTTTGTATTGTTATGTATCATGAATTCAGCATTCCTTTTATGTACTAGCTTTTCCCCACCCAAAATAAATATTTCACTTTACTTTGGCTATACCTTAATATTATGGGAAAAATACTACAATTTTGTTTAAATGAAATACATAAACCTGGTCTAAAACATCAAAACTCCACAATCATCCCCTATCCTAATCCTACACCAGCATATCATAAGTAAACCAAGAAATCAAACATCCAATTTCATTGCTTGCCTTGAACTGATAAATCCAGAGAATACCAGGTATACAAGAACTTTTCATTGGAGGTATAGTCAACTTGAAGTTTTGGCGGACATGTTTGCTAAACCAGGAATACGGTTATTCCAGTATGACATCATAACATAACTCACTGGTGGTGAGTCTGCACAATCCAACGAGGCCCTGCAGCGTTTGGTGTGCTATTAATTGATTTAGGCATTCAATTAAAAATACGATGGTGGTATTTTAAAAAGGCTATAAAACCTGGGTACAGTGGTAATCAATCTCTTCAGTCCTAATTACTTAACTTAAAAAATACCTCCTACATACTATTTGGTTGTAATAAAAAATATAATCAGAAAATACCTCCATGATTTTTTTTAAGTCAAGCATAATTCCTGAGCTCTAAAAGATCATCAAGTTGTTAGTGAAAGCTCAATTCATGGTAAAAACAAAATAGATTTTAGAAGGAAAATGACAGTCTCTTTTTACCAGCCTTTGCAAGGTGAGAACTTCCTATCTAGATCAAAGTCAGTTGTTGTTTATAATGATTTCCTCAGTGGTATTTCATTAAAAACAGTATTGCTTTAAAGGATTTAGACAAATTTGGCAAGTGAGTTATTGTAATTACTTTATTCTCTAAGAAAAAATAGCTAGTTTAGGAGGCAAAGTGACTACTTCCATAAAAATTTTTGAAAAAAATGATATTTATTTGGCATACAATAATGATTTTTAAAAGTGGTCATTTCTTTCCTCCACTTCATCCATTGGATTAGTCCTAATCCCACACTTTTAAAAACATCCACCTCCTTACCACAATTCTCCTCTAGCTCTTAAATCCTTCCGTTTCTCAAGGGCAATGTGCTTGTTTGCCTAGTTACTTACTGCCTTTTGTCTGCTTCTTCACGACACACACACACTGGTTTCCGGATGGTAACAGGTACAAAAGCAATGGTAATTACATGATGAGATGGGGATGGTACCTAATGCTATGGTGCTAAAAAATTTGTAACACATAAGTGTATCAAATCAACAGACTGTACACCTTAAACATAATGTTCTATGTAAATTATATCTCAATAAAGCTGAAAAAAAATCAGATAACTATACAGGCCATTGGAATTGAGTGTATGGTAGCTGCATAGGATGTCTGCAATTCTGATGATTCCAAATGAGATGGTAAGGATTCCTTATTACCCCATGTCTGCAACATGCAAAATTTACATAATAATTTTACAGCCCTGGGACATCTGTTAAAACAGGTATTTCCAAATATGGGGATGTATTATTATACAAAATGAAGTGAACACACATACAAAATTTTTTACATTAAAGTTTTCTCCCTTGCTTCAGTATACATGATGCAGTGAAAGTAGGTTTATAATTGTCAGTACACAAAACACAGACTTTATTCTTATATTATTAATTATTGTATTATTTTCCATACGAACAACTGTAAACTTACTTTTGCCCCACTCTGTATGTACTCGATACACTGAGTTAAAACCAGTTAGCTACTTAGAAATAAGTATTTTAAGCTAAAATATTAATAATGTCAATAATTTCTCTGAGCAAATGTTCAAAAATTCACAGAAGGGCCATCACATGTGCAGCCCTTATGAAACATGCCCTGTTTTCTTTGTTTATAATCCAAACTCCGTATGGCTAAAAGCTGATATGAAAAAATGTATGGACAGATAAAATTCCAAATCACTACATATTATTCCACTGCACCCCCCCCACACACACACACCCTGCTGCTTCTGCAGACTTGCCACGTTTCACAGATACCAATATGAGGAAACAAACACAGGACTAACATTCTATGAATAAGCTTAACATGACTTTTTAAAATAGTATTCAAACCAGATAATCTAACTCCTAATTTTAAAATAGCTTAAAAGAGTTTAGCCCTGGCTGGTGTAGCTCAGTGGATTGAGCGTGGGCTGGGAACCAAGCGGTCCCGGTTCGATTCCCAGTCAGGGCACATGCCTGGGTTGCGGGCCAGGTCCCCGTGAGGGCCATGTGAGAGGCAACCATACATTGCTGTTTCTCTCCCTCTATTTCTCCCTCCCTTCCCCTCTCTCTAAAAATAAATAAAAATAAAATCTTAAAAAAAATAAAAAAAAATAAAATAGCTTAAAAGAGTTTAAAAGAAGAACTGAACTCAACTGTCATAGAGGAATCCAATCATCCCATCAGGGTGGACTGTTATAATTAGCTGAACTTCAAGTTTCTCATTAAATCTTATGAATGGTTTCCAAGAGTGAACTCTGAAGCAGAGCAGTTGATTTTCTCCAGACCTTAAAAAAGAGTCATTAATAAAAATGGTAATAAAAAATTTGGTAGTGAATGCCTGTATTTCTGTCCTATAAATGATTGTCTCCCAACGACAAGAGCGCAAGACCAGTCATTGGAATTTCAGACATTTTACTTTCTTCATTTATTCAGCATAACGGCTGTTCTCCAAAAACCATCGGGATGCACAATAGGGTGTGTCGCTTTCTTTCCCCAAAGCATCTCACCCCAACACTATGAATGGCTATTTTGAGGAAACAGCTTTTATTTGGTTCTGTTATTCATTATTTTAAACACCAACCTAGTTTTGCTATATTCTGAAATTGCGATCTTCCATTATTCCTAAAAAGTCTTGGAAAATCCAATAAAGAACCTATAAATAAAAGAACTGTAGATCAATCCTGATGATTTAAACTTGTCCAGCAACAGCAATGTTCTTTACAAATGCAGCAGACAGAGGCTGAACTTTCATCTTTTATAGTGTGAAAGTAAAAATAGAAATTCATACAGTAAATATTTTATAACAATTGGTATTAGTGTTCCAAATGCTATAGGACTCATAATAAATGTCTTAAAGTAGGTGAACTTGCAGGTAAGTTCTACTTTTCCTCTGTAAATTATAAGTCTGTAATTGGCTGTCTTATATGTAATTACCTGCCAATTTCCTCGGTACTCTCTCTGTTGGAGTGCAACAATCCCACCCACCATTTAAACATCACAAGTAACTTCCAGCATGAAGCTTCTGAATTTCGCCACATCACTTTATTAAAATGAAGACAAACGTCTGGAGGTAAAGTTCTCAAGTTCATTCTGTATAATGTAGTACAAGTCCTAATGGCTAAAAGTCATCAACTATAAAGAGCTTTTCCAAATACAGTAGTCATGAAAAGCCATTTTTAAAAATGAGAAAGTAATGACTTAGTTTGATCCAGGCCTTAGAGGCTGACAGTCTTTCTGATCCTGATAGAAAAGCATATGTGAAGGCAATAATAAAGGTGACGAAACTTACAAGCACTTGCAAGCACTACCACATTATTATAGGGTTCTAAAATAGAGAATGTTACTGACCTGTGTGAAAATATGAAATGGGAAATGAACTCATGAAAGCTCAGACACCTCTGTCTACCATAGACATTTCTTAACTAGCTCAGGCATCACTGTGTAAGAATGTCTGCTGGCACCATCACTGGTAAGCAGCCTTATGTAGTAATGCAGATTGCTAATGATAACAAAGATATTCTTAGGAAGTCTACTTAACTTTGGGGTAACTCAGTTTCATAAAGGGTTAGGTCCACATTTTATTTTACGTCTTTTTAGCATATTTCCAACAACCCTCTACAAAAAACCTAAAAATAATTCTCCTTCAGTTTCTTTCATCAATGAACTACCTTTCATGTGCCAACACACAGACTCAGAATGATCATTGGGTTTCACCATTTTTCTCCATTGACAATTGAATCCAAATTTCCTCTAGCTATCACTGACCATGGATAATTTCTGAAATTTCGACCATCATTTTGAGTTTCATTTGTTCCCAGTGATAGGGCAAGGATATATCATCACTCTTTCAGCTCTTACCCCTCTCGACATAGGCTCTGAGATTTCCTTTCGCTTCCATGTTCTTCCTTCAATATGCTTCCCAATTCCTTCATAATGTTACTTTTAAGAATAGGACAAAAACTGATTTGGGGTCCACCTACATGCAAGTTTCTACTTCTAAATCCTGCCCGCCGAAGTCCCTTTCAAGAATATCTTTCTGTCTTATTAATTTGCTTGTTAATTAGTCAATATTTATTAATTCATTTGTATATTCAAAAGCATTGAGAATCCAGTTAGACCCTGAGACGATGCTGGTGAATACAACAGGCAGGACACCCGCTTTCATAAGCCAGTGTTCTAGCTGGGAGGCAGGGCCTGCAGAGGAGGGCTCAGCACCTCTCAATACCACCTCACACCAGTCAGAATGGCCATCATCAACAAAGCAACAGATAACTGTTGAAGGGGATATGGAGAAAAGGGAACCCTACTGCACTGTTGGTGGGAATGCAGACTGGTGCAGCCATTGTGGAAAACAGTATGGAATTTCCTTAGAAAAATAAAAATGGAACTGCCTTTTGACCCAGCAATTCCACTACTGGGATTATACCCTAAGAACCCTGAAAAACCAATTCAAAAGAACCTATGCACTCCAGTGTTCATAGCAGCACAATTCACAATAGCCAAGTGCTGGGAACAACCTAAGTGCCCATCTACAAATGAGTGGATCAAGAAACTATGGTACAATTACACAATGGAATTCTATGCAGCAGAGAGGAAGAAGGAGCTTATGTCCTTTGCAACAGCATGGATGGAACTGGAGAGCATTATGCTAAGTGAAGTAAGCCAGGTGGTAAGGGACAAATACCATATGATCTCACCTTTAACTGGAACATAATCAACAAAAGCAAAAAGCAAGCAAAACTTAACCAGAGACATTGAAATTAAGAACAATCTAACAATAGCCAGGGGGGAGAGGGGAGGGGACAATGGGGAGAAGGGTTTTCAGGAATCACTGTAGAGGACACATGGATAGAACCAAGGGGGCGGGGAGGGAGGCAGGGAAGGAAGGTGGGATTGGAGGGAGAGGGGAGGGGAAAGTATGCAGACAACTGTAATTGAACAACAATAAAGTAAAAAAAAAAGTCACTTTGAAGTAAAAAAAAAAGAAACGACGTCTGAAATAGATCAATGTTTCCTTAGAACAACTGTGGGCCCATTTCTTTCATAGTATATGAAAATGTGTTTGTGCCGTTATAAGAAAATTAGTACTTTTCAATAGCTGTGGCGAAGACAGTGATAAACATAGAACTACTAAAAATGAACATGCTTAGAGATGTAGGACATAAGAAAAATTCTCTTGGGTTACTGCTACTATGACAATCTTGGAAATTAATAGTTTACACTGATTTAATTCATCCCTGTACTTTAAAATATCTGAATTTCTTTGCCTATATGACTTTTAATAACACTACAAAAGTCTGTATACTTTTTCACAAACGTTCATGTAGTTAAATTCAAATCCAAATGACATTTTAACATTCAAGTTTTCCAAGAGCACCATGCTTAGCACTGGGAGTTATGGCTGAGCCTCACAAGACTCACTGTATCCCAAACATTTGTTAACATGATAATAGAATTGTCCAAAGTTTTCCAGCTTTGAAGTGGAATACACTTTTTATACTTCAAGTAGTATGCTACCGAGGTCAAGCTGTGGTACTTTAAGGGACAAGTTTTAAATAGAAATAGCTTTATCAAATACCAAGAAGCAACAGTCATTACAATAGTTAGGCCAATATTACATGGTGGTTGTTGAAAGGAAGCTTTGTTTTACAAGCCCAACAACAAAGAATAAGGAGCAATAAAAAGCACAGTTCACAGACCTCAGACTATTAAAGTTAAAACATGACTTTGAATTCTCTCTTAAATCTATTTGGAAATAAGATTTTATAGCTATCCAAACAATCAAACAACATTTTTCACTTACAGAATGCTATTCTAGACATTCCTAAAAATGTTCAAGTTTCTAATCAAATTAAACTCAAATCTTTGAACACTTTTGAATCACAAAGAAACATTTCCAAAGCCCATTTTAATAAAGAGATTGGGAGTGATGTTGCAGGGTTACCCTAATACTGGCAAATCTTGTCATTCCCCACATTTAAAGGTTAACCTCTGTGTCATAGTTTTGTATTATTATGAGGATGAACCACATCTATATTAAAAGTATATTTTTGCATGTGCTTGGCACTCACAGAAATCACTTCACACTCAAATACCATTGTATTACATTTAACTTGCAACAATTTATTGAGTGACATTGAATAATGTTCCAAATATTTTCCCAGATTTTTACTTTATTCTATTCCTAAGGAAAACAATCTGAATTTCCATATATTTTATCTTTGCTTTTCCCTCTTCTGTCCCAATACATTATCACAGCCCTTTGTAGCATTAAAACTCTTAATTGAAAGAGAATATTCAACTCTGCACATACTTAAGCACACATACACACACAATAAAATCCAACTCAGTTCAGACTTAAGCATTAAAAAAGATGGAGGGAAAAGGGGGCGGGGAGAGAAGGGAGGGGAGGAAGGCCTGTCTGGTAACTAGGATTTCAGATAAGGTTTTTTTCAGGGGTTCAAATAATGTCAGTAGGATCACATTTGTCTCTATCTCTCAGGCCTTCTACTTGATGGGCTTCAAGCCCTGTCTTTTCAGGTTCAAATCCAGAGAAAACGGTGTGCTTTTCTCCTAATAACCCCAGCAAAAGGCTCATATGTCCATTGCTAAACCATTTACCATGGCACTGCCAGGAGCATCCAGAACCCTAACTGGAAAAAGTGAATCACAAATCCATTCCAAGATCAGAAGCAGAAACCACTCTACCCACACACAGGCGCTGAGCTGTAGGAGAGGATGGCACCCCAGAGGAAAAGCACGTGCAATACAGATACCAGGAGGAGAGTAAATGAACACTAGGTGGTTGCAGTAACACATTCACTATTACACCCAAGCTTAACATCAGTATATGGATACAGAACTACAGCTGCTCCAGAAATTCTACACTGGGTCCTTAATGGTAAGAATCCACTGGGAGGGGTGCAAACAGCCCTGTCATGAAGCTTCATTTGCACAGAAAGCCATTTTTTTAATTTAAATTGCATATTAATTTTGGGTAGCTTGGGTGGTAATGCGGACTATAAAAGGAATGCAGGCGCCCCAGGCCACCACCTGAAGCAGGCATCGCTGCAGCCGGCGCTTAGGACTGGCAAATAGGAAAAGCAGCGAGGGTTATTTCTGTTCCTGTTTTTCTAATTATTCAAATATCCAGGTATTAGGTTTACTTCAAAAATATGGCCATATTATAAATAATATTTATTACCTTTTTCATTCACATGGAAAAGGACTTCATAGGTTAGACAGCTGACTATTAAACTACAGTCCTCCCAATACATTATCTCCCCAGAACCCTTTAAAATAAAGATTGTGTTACATCTCTGTACATAGTATATAGTCAAAGAGCAGATGGAAGGGGAAAACAGAAAGGGTAGCACAGACCTTGTAACAGGAAAAGGGTTATTAGCAAGAGGTAGAAACAAACATATTCTTTGGTCTCAATGCACTGATTTATTCATAGAAAGTAAGCTGGCCGGCAAAACAGTAACATCTAAAAATGGTAGAAAGTGTTAGGCAGGCAAACATGTCACTGAAGAGCAGTTTGTGAAGCTTCCCGGAAACCTCTGCACGGCCAGGCGCCGCGTAAAAGAGCTAACGGGAAACAGCGAGCGTCCAGAGGATTAGTGAAAACCCTACACCGTGTGCCTCAAAAATACGGACACCCATTCGCCCCACCCATTGCGCAGGGTATGATTAAACCTCCGGTGCGTGTGCCGGACTCATCTCAAACAGCCTGAAAACTTGAAATGGCTGAAGTGGCACTCGCTGTGATGATAAATAATGTCCCTTACACAGCGGTGGCAGCGCTTGGGCTCAGACGCCCGCGAACTAGCGCGCTCAGAAAGGTTCTCCTGAAGGAGCTGGAAATGTCAGTGCTCCCATTTCCTCCTAATGGAAAAATGAGGTTCTTTCTCTGCACAGGCAGCAGGGTTCCTAACAGCAGGACCGACCTAGAAAAACCCCAAATATGTATTTTAATATGTTTGTTTTTGTGTGATGTGTCTTTTTATTTGCCTGTAGTAGCCATGAGTCAAACTACTGATGCTCACAGGCAGCATCCGGCTACTGAGCACTATGTTTAGAGAAATATATACTCAGCATTTCTAATGACAAATGAGAGTAAAAGGAAAATACAGGGAGGAAATAAAAGTCTCCCTTTACTCATTAGGGGAACCAGGCACTTTTATTCTGTGATGTTTTTCTGCATTATATCCTGCATAACAGTATATATGTTTCCAGATAATAAATGATCTTTACGGAGAGCTCATGCTGTACATAGCATAAATCTAGGCAGTTGTGTGTATTAACATGTGCATGCTCACAACAACCCAGAGGTAGAGTAACTCCTTTTATAGGTGAAGAAACGGGCAAAGAGGTAACTTGCTCAGATAACACTTCCAGTGAACGGCCGCATGAGGATGGGAACCAGGCAGCATGCGTTTCCAGCCTATGTTCTCAATGCATTTACAGGCAGTGTAACTTCATTTTAGTTTACAAATGAACCAAAGAGAATGAAGTTAAGAGAATGTCTATTCAAAATTCTGTAGCTATTGCACAATACCATGTTTTTATGCAGGCCTTGCAAGTCTGGATGTGCATCCCTACATATAGGTAGTTACATCCGCACCCAAACATAATTGTGATATAGTGGTGGCTCGCAGCTGCACCCAGGTACCCTCATGTGGTAGGACTACATTATCTAAGATATACAGGACTCCACTGGGCCTAACAGATTTAGATCAATACCTTGAATTAATACCAGAAATGCATGGTGCAAAGGCACAGATAGGTAGGTAGGTCTGGAAGAATCTGCACTTGTGAAAGAAAATCACAACCTTTTAATTGAAGTTTTCACTAATGGATATGTGTTTATTGGGGCATATGTGTGTACATGCATGTACAATGAGTAATGTCTACATAAATGTGTGTCTATGAAAGGAGACATTGATATAAGGGCAACATCTTTAATGGAGAAAATATTTCTTAAAGGAATTAAATTTAAATTTTTGTGAATAATCTCTATATGGGAGAATGAGGTTCAACACATTTTGCTAGTAGAATAGCATCTGAAAATCAAGTCTAGTACCTCAGTTCTTAATCAAAGCTTGCATTTTTTCTGTTTTGTTTCAGGGAAACTTCAGCCCTCAGTTAATTAAAAGGATAGAACAGGTCAGACTGGAGTATCTGAAACGCACCGCAGCATACATGATGCAATGAGTTAACACCCACTCATTTGTGCAGGCACACCATATTAAAACCTTAGCTTGCCAAAACAGACAGGATTAATGAGTCCATTCCATTGCATTCTGACTGACTAGTTTTTTTAAGTGAGCAATACTACCCTTTACCAAAATGGTATCTTGAACTTCCCCCAAGCAAATGAAATCTTTCTGTTCAAAGTTGACAATGACTGCAAAAGCAGCTCTTCTCTACATTTAACTGGTTGACCGATGAGTCCTTTATTCCCAGGGCAGAACGAGCCTTGTTGTGGGAACCCTCGGAACACTATCCAGAAGCTGCGGAGGCCAGGATGGAGCTGGGCAGGAATGACAGTGAACCACGGGTCACCCATGGTATCAGGCTTTTAGTATCTGGAAAAACTTTTACAATGGACTCTCTTATTAATGTCTCCTCTCAGAATAGAAAAAATTGAAGACAAAAACTTTAAAAAAATTGAAGACAAAAACTGTTTAGTCACTACTTTATAGGAGTTTGTAGGTGTTTTCCTGTCCTTGATCATCAGAGCATGGCTCACCACAGGCTTATTGGGGGAAATCCTGGTGTTTTTTTGTTTTTGTTTTTGCAGAACAGTATGGTAAGGCCCTCTCCTGCCTTCCCCATCAGGAAGGGGACAAGGGCCACATTTTATGCATCTCTGCATAGTAGCCAGAATGGTCTTTTACACATAATAGATGTTTGGTGTTTGATATTTGTTCTCATTTTTAAAATATTAATTTTACATAACTATTTTTGTGATCCCAACAACATAATTTGCTGAAGTCCTTTTTTGAAAAGTACACACTTCTTATTGTTTTTTTCATTACCATTCATCCCCTACACCCTCTCCCTGCTACGATCACCACACTGCTGTCCATGTCCATGAGTCCTTTTTCCTTTTTGCTCATCCTTGCACCCCCAAACCCTTCCAGAGCTGTCACCCCGCTCTCTAACTATGAGTCTCTTTGTTTTGCTCTTTAGGTCATTTTTTAAAAAATAAAAATTATCATGTAATAAATAAAACTGTGAAACTGTTTTTCTGTGAAATTATCATTTCTCCTTAAAGTGCCAGAAAGTTGAAATTGTCCTGACTCCATTCCAAGATTCCAGATGTCACAGCATCACAGTCAAGTGTGCGCGGCCCCACTGCAGGCCCCACCTCCCCTTCAGGCAGCTTCTGCAGAGGCAGACCTCATCAGCCCCCTGACATCCTAAAGGGATGCTCACCACTGATGCCTGCTGATGCTCTTCCCTCACTTTCCAGCCTTGCCAACTGCAATTCCTGCTCATCTCTTAAGACCCAAGACAGATACTCCTTTGTTCACTTCAGCCGTCTTTATTGTCAAATACCTGCCAAATGACAGGAAACTAGAAATACAATGTCAAACAAAAGCAGACACTATCCCTTCTTTCATGGAGCTTACAGTCAGTGGAGGAGACAGATATTAAATATTCCAGCATGCTAATGGATGTATAATCACAAGAGCAATGGAAGGAAAGAATGAGCCCTTGAGTGGTGCATCAAGAAGGCTTCCCTGAGAGAGTTACACTTTGGATGACTTGGGAAGTAAGAAATGAAGTAAAATGGATTAAAATACAGGGCGCTAAATTGAGTATTCCAGAAGGAGGGAACTGTGTCCAAAGGCAATATAAGAAAATAACATGGAGAGTTCAGGAAATTGAAAGAAGGCCAATGTGGATGAAAAACAGAGAGAAAGGAGGAGCTACAGAAGTGGGCCAGAGTCAGACCATGCTGTCATGGTGAAGATTTTCAGCTCCCATGGCTGAAGTGCAGTGCGAAAACAGTGAACCTTTTCCAGGGAGCCATGCACTGCTTCTGGGCATGAAGGCAGCTCTCAGTGCTCTGAACTTCGGCTGAAGAACACTTGCATCTCTCTAGAGGCATGGGCGCATCCTATGAACTTCGGCTGAAGAACACTTGCATCTCTCTAGAGGCATGGGCGCATCCTATGAGGGTTTATGGTTGTTTGCCTTACTGAGAACCTGCACAGGTGCTACCTAAGTTCTAGGTGCTGCCTAGAACTTATCTGCTTCCCTGGTCTGTGTGGCTCAGTGGGTTGAGCACTGGCCTGTGAACTGAAAGGTCACTGGTTCCATTCCCAGTCAGGGAACACGCCTGGGTTGCAGGCCAGGTCCCCAGTTGGGAGCATGTGACAGGGGGTGAAACCAATTGATGTTTCTTTCCCTCTCTCTCCCTCCCTTCCCCTCTCT
Organism: Micronycteris hirsuta; assembly: GCA_004026765.1. NCBI lineage: Eukaryota > Metazoa > Chordata > Mammalia > Chiroptera > Phyllostomidae > Micronycteris > Micronycteris hirsuta. Next base: position 22,619 of record PVJI01023532.1, read on the forward strand.
CTAAAAATAAATAAAATCTTTTTAAAAATAAAAAAAAAGAAAGTTATCTTCTCCCTTGAACTATGCAATTACTAACAAAACTCTTTATTTTCATACATCATCTAATACTCTAACTTCTTAATTCTGGACACTTAGCAATTGCTAGAAGTAAATTACATTTACCTTTTTCACTAGGCTATAAAGCAAATTACAGCCCTTTATTTTTCAGAATTATGCACTTTTTTCAATTAATTATACCCTTTTATAATCACAAAGCCCTTTCTTCTACCTTTTGCAAGATAACTTATCCACCATTCGTGAGAAATCTTCAGTTTGTATGTGTTACTCGGTGTTATATTAAGTTTTCCAACATACTAAACATTTCTTACCAAAATGGATTAGGGGAAAACTGGTTCCCAAACTAAGTGTTTTATCCCTTGTTTGCTATCATTATACTTATTAAATCACTTGAATTATGTTATCTTTTTAGATCTTTTTAGAAGATTTTAATAGTATCTGTCAACACTTTTTATCCTAAATAGATGCTCAGTAAATGTTTACTGAGGAAAGAAGGGAGAGAGGGAGGCATGGATTTCACCATCTCTACCATACCCACCTTTATCTTTTGCTGCCTTAAATAAATCTTTTTATTTATTTATTTTTTAAAATTATTTTATTGTTGTTCACTTACAGTTGTCTGCATTTACTCCCACCCCCAACCCCAAGCAAATCCACCTCCCTCCCTTGCTTCCACCCTCCCCCTTGGTTTTGTCCATGTGTCCTTTATAGCAGTTCCTGAATACCCTTGCCCCCATTATCC